>JAMZAV010001552.1:0-274650 GCA_024449915.1 Sweltsa coloradensis | reverse complement strand
ATCCATATTCGTGATAAAAAAATTTTTCTTAAAATTTGATCCGGACCGGGTTTAAAATCCATGTTGACGAACGGCACGCAGGCTAATTTGGTTTTATCATAAGATAAACAGTTGGTGGGAATTTCCTGAATTGAAATCCATGTTTTCCATTTTCCATTTTTTCACGTTTTGGACTTCCTCTTGCAATGATTTTTTAGGCTAATTCTTGGCTACCAAGTGTGGATATTAATACATAGGAACTCTATTAACAATCATGCAAAAATTGGTAATGATATTTCAAACTTTAAAGGCATTAATCACAATGGATGAAGTATTTTTTTAATACAAGAAGGTGTACAAAAAATAAGAATGCCGGACATTTTGGCAACCTTGGATGAGGCCTATACCCTATACAACGGTTTGTTTTGACGCGCGCCTGGGGGCATGTGACGCGGGTGGATGGGGACCTGCTGAGCTGACCGAGCCGGCCGGGCGAGGGTAGACACTCGGTTAGAACATGTGTTGTATTTAGTAAGGGGTTGACATTCTGTGTGGATGGAGTGTTCGCAGATTTGTTCTAGCACAGTGACAGCTCAACAAGTGTTTTATGTACTAATTTAATTAATGTGATAGTGAATAGCATTACAAGGTTTGTCGAGATATGTGAAGAGTACGGATGGCTCAGTGACTTCAGTTAACAAACATGCCTATATAGTTGAAGTGTGGATTTTGTCTTCTTTTAGGTTCTAGTATATTTTAAAGTTAGTGATACAAGTGTCATACAAAGAGACGGCAAACATACCGAATAATTATTAGTTTTATAAATAATTACAGTGACTACAGTTAACAAACATTGTTGGAAGTGTGGATTTTGTCTACTTTTAGGTTCTAAGTTGTTTTTTTAAGTTCGTGATAAATGAGTCATACAAAGAGACGGCAAACATACTGAATAATTCTTAGTTTTATAAATAATTAATGTGTGACGCGTGAGTGTTTAAATGTGGATGTATTGGACAACAAAATCAAAATCAGGTTTATGATACAGAAATGTGGTTTTCATATAATTCCGTGGGTTAAAATCGTGTTACAAACGTATACACTGTTTCTAATCCTTACAATGATAAAGAAATCATTAAAGTCGAATCACTTTTAGTCAAAGAGTCCACAGTACTCCCGTATGCGACTTGAAATCCTTTAGATATATCGTTGTTCTTTACACGTGGAGAGTAACAAAAACTTTTGCCTATCAGTGTTGAGAGAATGTATGTTAATAATATGCTCGAACCCGTCATGGATAGTAATACATCGAAATTAGCACGCAAATTTTTGATTTTTTCCGATTCGTGACAATATAAGCACTCTGTGTCGGTATCCATTGATGTACATTCATTACAACTACACCATTTAAGATCACCTTTCCTGCCACTAAACTGTTTTATCCAGGCTTCTTTTTCTTTATTTTTCTTTAGTATTTTCCCTCTGTTCACTTTCTGTGTATGAAGGCTCGAAAATGAAGGGAGCTAATCCTAACACCCTGTACATAGAACAAACACTTTTCAACTGACCCGTCCTGTGCCCGATGGTATTGAATGGGCGGGCAGTGAGCGGCCGCATTTACTCGAGTCGATCGGTAGCGAAGCTCTGTAGCCATCCAGCTACGTCACGGGTGGTGACGTCACGCACCATACAATTTCACAATATTGGTCGTAACATGTTTAAATATTGACCGATTTAATTCATTTTTTTTTCTAAATTCTTAAAATAAATTTAGGTTTAACATAAGTAAGCAACAAGTCAATGTGATAGTATGGCTTTAATCTGCAATCTTTAATCAACACCTGAGCGCGTGCATTTGAGTTGGGCCAATCTCAGTGCCCCCTCTAAAGGACTGAGCTTCCTAGTCTGGTAATCTTATTGTGATACTTTCTGCTTTGCACTATTGTTTTAAATAAAATTTGATTAACATGATGTTTATTATATATCTTCTTTCCCTTCTTAATTCCTAGTGCCTACTGTTCTTGGACACAGAACTTTCCCTGTTTGCTCTGCTTCCTGTTACATGCCGCTAGTCATATCTCTTCATCATAGAGTGCGCCTTTCAACATGGCACGGTATTTTTGTAATAGATGTTTGGCCGTATCCTTTATTGGGTAATACATCCCCCATAAAGTAACATAATATGCTCCTCTCAATTCAGCAGTCCATTTCTATGCACGGTGCCTTGCTAGTTAATCAATGGGGCCAGCCGCAAAATCTAGTCTGAACTTGACTGTGGCTGTTGTTTGTAAAAACAGTTGTACTTGTGGGTCCGGTTAGATTGAGATAAGGACCGCTGACCTAGTTTATTCCATGTTTTTTTTCTCTTTAGATTTTTAGGTTACAAGTTTTTCATTCCCCTTTTTTTTGTTCCCTGCTTCCAACCACAAATATGAATGGTACCTAAGAGCTAAGATAAGGATAACCAATGTTTGGAAACTCTCTACGTATGTCCACACTATTCATAAAAATATGTACCAATTGTTACCGGAAGCAATGTTGGCCGAAACATTTCAACATTGTGTGTCGCTTTGTTTTATATATAGTATTTAACTAGCAGCTTTCCCGCAGTTGCCACCCTCGTTTAATGTACAGCTGTTGGTGTCTCTTTCTTCCTTTCCCAATTATTGTTTGTGTATTCAAATACTCGCCTTATGCCTAAGCATGCTTGTGGGCGACAGCAGCCCTGGAGTAGTGGACGCAAGGGCTAGGTGGCGGTGTAAACTGAGAAGCCGAGCCAAAGTTTAATGAGATGATTGTCCTGACATGTACTATTAATATTATTACCAAACAGCACAGCCTGCAGCTTCAATGCACATGTGGTACTCGCTTACTCGTCAACAACGACTTTGTGGCGTTTTCCTAATAGACTTTTTACACAATTGCTTAAAGCTATTTTTGTATATATAGTAATACTTGCACTGTCAAATGAACAAGAACCATAAATTGCAATTTGCAATTCCAAATGTTTTTTTAATATAACTATAACAATTTCCATAAAAAATAATAAATATTTTTTTATTGTTTCCTATTTTGTATTTTACATATAATTAAATTATTTTTTTTATGAATTACAAAGCATATAAGTAACCCTTCTCGAATGCATGCTAGTTTAATACATCGTTTTATTTTCAGTGGTCATATCATTTTATTATAAATCAATGTAAGTAAAAAAAGGCAACGTTGACTGTGTGTGTGTTGTCCCACAGCTGTTCCCATTATAATTTGTTGGTTGCAGTTCGTGATAGGCTCTTCATGAGAACAAATGACGATGTGCATTAGGTACCCTTAGTCGTTGTATTGGAACCACTCAAAGTAGATCCATATTTTCTTGACTTATGCGACTTCAATCTCTCCATTGGTGGACAACTTGTTATATTAAGGCAACCCAGATTCTCAGTACAACGGTTCATTGTCTCCGTCTAAACTTGGATTGATGTTTTTGATAGGAGCGATGACAATGGTTCCAAAGATTAAATGGGCTAACTTTCCCACTGATAGAGGGTTTAATCTGAAATGGAATTGCCTTAATTAAATGTAATGTTTGGTCAGGCTTTGCTACGATTAAGCTTTCCTCCGTGATTATTATTGGCATAACTAGGCTACATGAAAGCCCTCACAACAAGTTTTCAAAATACCATCACAGAATGCTCGTCTTGTCCTCCTCAACACACTTCTATCCTGAACTAGGTACCCTTGATCACTAATTCATTTAATCTTTCAGGTTTTGGTGAGGGAGGATGATATTGGAAACGCCAAGCGCGTCATTTTGGGGAAATATTCCCACCATGTGAAACTTGAAAAGAAACACATAACGCGCGGCGGGCGCGGTCAATTGACTAGCAGGTCCCAGTTTACACGTGTTTCTATAATCTAGTGTTCTAGCCCCCCACGGTGACCACTATGCAGTGCGTCAAAATAAAAATGTATTTATTTTATTTTAATTCCATGAAAAAATCTGAAAACACTTAACTGTCCTATAAACAATACATGTATTCCTACATACTGGTGCACCATACTGTCACTTAGTTGCTACCTTACTGAGGCAATCTTGCAAGGCCAAACATGAGAAACCGACATTTAAAAAACACAACAAACCCATATGTTTTTTCCGGGGTATTCACACCTGCTAAACATAACCACCCTAAAGCTCAAAAACATTTAATTTGGCCTAATACTAGTTATGAATTTAAACTAAACCGAAAAATTATTAGTTCGCACACCATGGCTGGGAAGAAAAATATCTCGCAGGTAATTTTTCCGAGCTCTGTCCCAGATCGTCAAAAATCCTCTCCGTAAGAGAAATAAACGGAAACGAATCTTTATAATGATACTGCCAGCCAAGCCCCCGTGACCGAGGATTGTGTTCCATCCAAAAAAAATATGGGGCCATTATTGACGTAACTCAAATCCGCTTTTTTCCCTTTCTTTTCTCTGTAAATTCTTTTAAGTTTTAAATTAAGCTGCAGTTGTCCATCAGCAGGTAAAAAGTTTTGGGGGGTGGGTTGTCGCCCAGCAAGAGCCGCACAAGCCAGCCCTTCAAGGCTGTGGATTTTATGTTCATCTTTGCTTTCCCCCCCACCTAGTCAAAACCCTATCTCTAAATCTTTCATCATTAGTTTGTTTTGTGAATTTGGAGCAAGTTGGGTTCAATCAAAATATGCTGATTACCAAAGAAGAGGTATGATTTTGGAGTGGTCATATTTTTTTGGTCAAATGTTGTTGAGTTGTATATTGGAAACACAGTTCATCATCCAATATCAAACAGGTTTTCACAATCCAAACAACGATGTTATAGAAAGTACATGATCACTGTATTAAAGTGTCCCAAAACATTCTATTATTTTTATTGAATGCTTGCTAATAACTATTTTGTGAACAAAAACAAAAAATAATAAAGAGCAGCGTTGTTTACAAGCTAATTGAAATGAAAATTTTTCCAAAATTTGCCACCATTTTCACCCCCCCCGCCCCCCCCCCCCCCCACAGAATTTCTTTCCTGGATCATTTTTTATTTTTTTTTGTTTTTTTTTTTTTTTTTTTTTTTTTTTTTTTTTTTTTTTTTTTTGTTTTTTTTGTGGTTTTTTTTTTTTTTTTTTTTTTTTTTTTTTTTTTTTTTTTTTTTTTTTTTTTTTTTTTTTTTAAAAATATTTTTTTTTTTTTTATTATTTTTTCTCGTGTAAATGTGATATAATAGATAATAATAATTAATTAATAATAAATAATAAATAATAATAATAAAGATATAATTTTTTTTTTAAAAAAAAAAAAAAAAAAAAAGTTAAAAAAAAAATTTAAAAAAAAAAAATAAAAAAAAATAAAAAAATTTAAAAAAACAATTAAAGAAAAAAAAAAAAAAAAATAAAAAATAACGGAGTCATTTAAGTGTATATTAGCTATAGATTTGATTTAAATAAATTTTTGGGGTAATAGCCCTTTAAGTCCATACTAATGTTTGTTGCTTAGTTTGGACCCAGTTCTGGTCCTAATACTTGTTCCACCTGTTCAGTTCAGCTCTGGCTCATGAGGTTTACTTACGCTCAGATTTCTGGAGCAGTTTTCACTGATGAGTTCACATCCTGTTAAAGAGCAGATTCCGCTTGACTTGCTGTAAAGAAGGATTGACGTAGCATATTGGCTTGCAGCTCATTCTGAGGGTCCACCACAGCTCAAGTGCTTGGAGGTGTTAAACAATTCATTACAAGGCTGGCCAGCATATTCGTAAGTAGCCACATTTGAGATTGCTAGATTTTGCAGTTGCAGACACGCTCGCCCAATACCTGAAAGTAGACGGCTGTTATTGAAAATATTTGTATCATTATTATAATATAATAATATAATACTAATAATAAGTAATAATTCTGACCCTATTCAACATGCGTCCGGGTCTAGAGGGTGAAGTATGATTTGTTGTACCATTATTAATTTAATTGTCCGGTTATTATCATTATGACATTTTAGTTTTGTATTGATGTTATTAATCGTTTTAATACAGACATCCGTCTAGAAAGATCCTGAGGAGGCTCAGAGCGCAAGTTGATATGACTAAATAGAAATTGGTGTACAACACACAAAAAGAAAGTGAGCTGGTGGGAGAGCACGAAAGAAGAAATGAAAGAGTCGAGAACTTGGCAAGTCTGATGTTTGAATCGGCTGTGTGACACTAGGACACGCATCCTCTAACTTACTACATTGGAAACAGGGGCTAGAAAATTGTAGGATGGTAGATTATGATGATGTTATATGCTCCCTTGTAACGGTCGACGGCACTAAAGTTGGCTAGGATGAGGTTCCCCTCTCGCCTTTGTCCCACACCAACAGCAAGTGGCAACACCCTTCATGGAAGTCCGTGTCAACCCATCGCAGTTTGTCAGTGAGACAGAGGTCAAGTGATCCATGTCATAAAATTGTACAACGCATCACTCGGATAACCAGGCATGGTCAGCGTTAGAGTCCTCGCTTCCACACACAACCTAACAAAACCTAGTTTGATTTTCCATGGAGTACAGACTATGAGCGACTGGACTGTCAAGATTTGTTTTTGGGGGGGGGGGTCATGCCTTCTAAATAACACAATACATTTTTAAGAATTTAAAACTGCTCTGAAAAAAAGACATTATAATACAAAGAAGATCAGACGTGTGGTATTAACATAGAAATTTGGCAATGAGATACCACTCAGTAATGAAGAAAAACCCATTAGTATACTTGTGAGTGAAATTGTTTAGTTACAATTACAAATACATCACTGTTCTTAAGATGACAGCAATATTGTTATTAGGTGCCATGTATCGCTTTTAATAGTTCTTCTACCATCCAATATGGTATGGTATAGGCCAGGTATTGGCAACAGTTGGACCGCGATCTGAATGTTGACTGTGATGTTTAAAAATGGCCACCAGAATATATCTTACTTTAGTCTTACTAAAAAGGTGTGAATATTTGAAAATTAATTTTTCTCCAACAATTTTTTGAATGTATAGAAATTGTCTCCTTATTAACGTTTATCTATTGGTGACTACAATATTTTGGTTCTATGAAGATCAGCGGCACTGAAATATGATATGACCAAGTGCACTGGCAACCTTCCTAGCAATTCATGATTGTTTCTTTGCTTGCTCTAAGAGTGAGGCATACATGTTGTTTCTGCACAATTGGCTAAGTAGATATGGATGGCAAATTGAAAGTTTATTATAATTACTAGGCTTTGCTTTGCCAACTCTTCTTATTAGTTGCATTGATTAAATGAGCATATGCAGGACTGCAGCCTCTCTCCCTGAATTCCAACCATCCCCAAAAATCGTATAATAGCACGATTTGTCATGCGAAATATTTCCTTCACTTGGACCAAAATTCTAGCTGTCCAAGTTGCATTTCTAATGTCGCTGAAAATACCATCGCTGATAGTAACGTTTTCCAGTAGAGAGTGAACAGACAAGTCGACAACAAATACGGTAACATTTTTTCTCGGGTATCCGAATTCGAAACTAGATCGTAAGACATTTTCCAGATCGGAAATAATTTTTTTTATATATCTGGACCCCACTACACATTACTTGCAGACCCCTGGTATAGATATGGCCTAATTCGCGATTAGCCTGGGCCGCCTTAATTCTCAATAATTATTTCAAATTATATGAATTCTTTTTAATACGTCTATCTATAGAGTTTTGAATATGTCCTGCTAGTTTATCTGTCAACTTAAAAATTATATTTCACAAATCAAGAATCAACCATGCAAACGTTCGAGTTACAAAAAGTCTCCTGGTAAGTTTGTCTTTCCCTTGGCTCCATACACTGGTAAATCTAGCAAATGTTTCTAAACCACTTGCACTTGCGCGTTTGAAAGAAATTTCTAGCTTTGAGCCACATTTTGTTTTTGTTTGTGAGATCCAATTAAAATTAAACAATGAATTGAAAAATATATATGTGCCAAGTTATAATACCCATAAATCTCTCTTGAATCTCCAGAGTTTTCGGAGTAAAATACACCTTAAAAACATGAAAATAAAAACGCCCTGCCAGAGAATTCTGCTGGCATTCTCCGACCCCCCCCCCCCCCCCCCCACGGACGTTACAGCTTTTTGTTTTGGGGCTGATCCATTTTTTGGGGGTCTAGAACCGCGCCTGAAGTAAAATGTATATCTTTAATTTTTACATTGATTTGAATCATCCCCAGAACTATAATAACTATACCCTTCCTATTAATAGGCCTGAAACTGAAAGGACTTGACTGCATATGACATGCAATTGCAAATGTATTTCAGAAGTTACAAATTCATGATTTTCATTTTTTCCCCCATTTCATCGTTTCATTCTGTACATCCAAAATCTAAAGCACGGATTACATATTTCAAAGTGTGATATGAGAAAAGGATTATTTTTATTAATTAAAATTGATCTAATTTTTTGGAATTTCTACTTTTGCTTTCTTTGCTTGCTATGAACAAATCAGCATGTGGTTGAGTGTACCTGTAGGCCGCTTCTTAAGGCCCATCCCTGCCTCACCCGGTCCACAGTACGAGTTGAGGTTGTAGGCGAAGAAGCGGTGGGTGCGGGAGCCGAACTCCCGCATTCACACGCACGCCCAGTCCAACAGGAGACGCATTTTCCAACGCGTGTCCCATGAGGCGACCTTCTCCAGGACCTAGTGCACAGGTACAGGTGCTATTAAGAATTGAAACCCGATCCACCTGCATATTTTTGTTGTTCACATTGCCGCTTCAGCATAGAAGATAAAGAATGTTTTTTTGACAACCCTGGGGGTTAAGCTGGGATTGGAACGGCACTCATTTTTAAACGGTACTAGTTGTTACTAATTTATTAGGAAATTCCAGAATGATTTTAAAATTTACTTTTGAAACAGACAATTATTTAAAGTACCGGTATACAAACACGCAAAACCCTTCACAATGCTGCTGTTAAAAATAAAATATTTTTTTAAATTGGGTATAAGTTTTAAATTCTATATATCACATCACTTATTATGTACACGCTAATGTCCAAACCAACATTTTAGCTTAAGACTTTGAAATGAACACTGTTTCTCGTCAAGCCCCATGGCAATGGATTGATTGAATTGATTGATTGATTGATTTGATTGATTGATTGATGGATATATTAATTGTAACTTTGGGTATTCGAGACGATCCATTGCAATGAAGCCAAAAGGCCCGTCCCGCGTGACCTAACAGCTTACTTACTGCACAATTGTTTTTTCACAGGAGGGGGGGGGGGAATCGAAGTCTCTCAGTTGGGCAGGGACTGCACAGCGAAAGTCGCTCCAGCGGCGGTAACGTAGGTCCCTCGTTGACAGCAGCCGACTAAGCTTCTGGCACAGACGTTGACAGTGCGGATGCCACGCACAGCTGGACCAACCCCTTGTCCCGTTCACGGGGTTGACACTACGTTCACCGAGCAGGTTTCTTGCACCACGTACCGATTTCAGCTAAAACCTAACAAGCATTGAACATTGCATTGTATAAGTTATTTTTTTGTTCAATCAAATCGAAGTGTTAAAATATAATCGTGCCGCATTTTAAAACAGCACTTGGACTGTAACCAGCGCCGCGTCGGAGCCAGGGGAGCCAGGTGTGGTAGCTTTCCCCCCTGAGCTTACGGAGGAGGGCGAAGTATCTTCTCGCCCCCTAGAAATGACGAAATAACATAAAAGCATAAACAACAAGCATAAAAATTTCATTCTTCGAGTCATCGATAGGTATAAGCAAAAAAAAAAATTAATTGCTTTACTATCTTTTCTTTTTTTTCGTTCACAAAGCCCCTAACTTTCTCTAAAACGCGTAAAAACTCCTTTCAAAATACGTATTATTTCAAAAAAATTGCCTGCGGTGCTATTGTGAGTACATCCCCCGATTTGAGTCGTTCCGTCAAAGCCCCCCCCTCCCCCAAAATATATTTCACCCGTACGCCCTGATTCAGCGGAATTAATCGCATATGACGTACATTTAAGGGGAAGCATGTATTTTCCTAGGAAGTTCGCCCCCCCCCCTAGATAAATCGACTTCCGACGCCTGGGACGTACTTAAGTATTAACAGTGACATAATACAACATTTGTCTAGGTTAATTTAACCCAGATTTCTTTCTGGGAAACCTGCCCCTCTTCAAGTGGCCGTAGCGGGGGCTGAAGGCAACCTCGTGAAACATTCAATCGGGATTGTGGGTGGCGGTATTCGACCCGTGACATCCCGAATCAGAGTATCTGCCACCACTGAGGGTATTTAACCCATCCATAAACTTATTTGTAAAACCCACGTATTTTTAAATACAACCTTATAAATTTTAATTTCTCCTGTAAACTGACGCGAGCATGCGGACAGGGTGTTAGGGTATCTGTGAAGGACTTTTTGCTCATGTTCGAAGAAACCCTGTGAAACTTTCCAGTTCGGTTGCAGGTTACCCGGTATTAACAGCATAACTGATAAACATAACTCACTCTAGACTGGTAAATATGTGTAGGGGAGGGGCAAATGCTGGAAAGATTCAGACAAGGGGAGGGTTGTCCCTCGTAGTCGCCATAGCTCGCCTCTAGTTTCGTGGAGTAATCTACTCCCCACCTAAGTAGGCATACTATAGTCTGATGTTTGCTAGATGGGGGGAGAGGGGGGGGAGTGTGCCTCTTTTCTCGTCTTCTAGGATCCAGAAATGAATACCCCGGCCCGACGACCGGACCTTACTGGTACTTCTCCTTTAGAGCTAAGATTAAGAGTTGTTTAATAAACTGTGATGTCGGGATACGCCGTGTCGATTGTCTTATTAAAATTTCTGACGTTTCGAGGGTGAATATGCACAGCTCATCTTCAAGAAGTTAAGAGACACTCTGAAGATCAGCTGTGGCAATCAGCTCCAAACGTCAGAATTTTAATAATGACAATCGACACGGCGTATCCCGACAGCCCAAGTTTTATTATTGACTCGGGCGTGAAAGCCTAAGACAAGTTTTATAGGTTTATTTATTTATTAGCATAGGTTTACAGATACAATTCATGGAGGGTGGAAATTAAAATGACTCGATCAATTTTGGGTGTTTTATTTTTAGTTTGGTTTTTAGTTATTTTAGTTTTTCATTATAGGATCTCTCCCTCTTCAAATTACATTTTGGGATGACGTTCGACGAAACCTTTAGCAATGTATCTAAACTTTAAAGAGTAGAGAGAGGAAAGTATGAGATATCGAATTCCCGTTTGCTGTACAATACAGTAAATTTTTAAGTTTTCTGGTTCGTTTTGTTCTTTTTATTGAAATTCTTCTGTGCCATTTGGATTAAGCGACTTTTTGTTCTGGAGATACGCTTGCATTTCAGATATGAACAATATTTTGTGTAATTACTACTTATCAATTGCTGCTATTCCTTGTCACACTATTTTGATCTTTTACATTTATTAATGTGTTTATTCATAATCATTGTTTATATTGTTGCTTGTTACTTTCACATTACAAAAATTGTCACATTGTAAAATCATTATTTCTAGTAACTCTTTGCCATCTGAGCTGTTTGTTTGTTTTTAGAATTTTTTTTGAGAAAGAAGCTCTCATGGGCCGCAAGGCCATGTGGGGATTCATTTTCTTTGTATTCCTGTTGTTGTTGGTAATTATGTATTATTATATCCACATGTGTTGAAGATGTTTTCTTTATATTGTAATGTTTTGTTGTAAATGAAAATGAATAAAGTATATCTATATCTATCTAGCATACTCTATGTTATCTATCTAGGCTATCATTTAATCTATCTCTCCTAGCTTATCTTATCTATCTCTATCTATCTATCTATCTATCTATCTATCTATCTATCAGGTGTCTTTGGCCGACAACGATTAACCCTCTTTTCGTGTCCCCGAATGATACACGGTCTGCAAATCTGAGCAACTACCTAAATATCCTCGCCATTTCCACGATACGTCCGGACCCCTACACAAGGTCGACCGCCCACCGTTCTTGGACATATTTAAAACAGACTTACCATAGGTTAAACATTGAGTAGTTGGTGCAGTGCGTACGAACACTGTAAATAGTTTCAACGCCCTGTGGCATCACAAACACTGTATGTTAGAGAAAAAAAATATTCTTGTGTTTGTTTTATACTTTTTCATTTGTTCTGCTCTAATATAAGTGACCGAGTCATTGCGCTAACTAGCGTGGTTGTTTACTTATGTAGTTTTAATGTATTCATTCATTTACAATGACTTAAATCAATTCTTGAAGCTATAATTGGATGAGCGTAGCGAGCGTACGAGCGAGCGAAGATTCCATTCTACTACCCTGGAGAAAAAATCCGGATGTTTTTTTTTTTTCTGTATTTTTGTCTGTTTGTCACAAACGATTCCCGGCTAAACCGTACTCCGATTGCGATGAAATTTTATGGAGGCTTCGAAATCTCTGAACTTAGAACTGCCAGCCACGTTTTTTTGAGCTCATCGGAAAAAATTTCCCATGAAATCGCAATTTTACGATTTTGTCGATTTTTAAAAAGTCTTCGACTTATAACACCTACATGCTTTTTCCGTTTTAATATGTTCGCACAGAAAACCTTTATTTTCTGAATTAGATTTCTTGTGAAATTGAGCGCAAATTGACAAAAAATTTTCTCATAAAAATCGAAATTTTACGGTTTTTTTCTTTTTTTAACATTCTTTGGCTAAACACCTCTACTGCTTTATCCCGATTGTAATGATTTTTTTCGCAGAAAACCATAATTTCATGAATTTTATTATATTATTGTAAAATTTGAGCCATCGAGAAATTTATTTCTTATAAAAATCGCAATTTTACGAATTTTTTTAACATTACGATTATAAAAACAATTAAAAAAATTAAGTTTATTTTTTAATTATTTAATTTAATTTAAAAAAAAATTTCAACTTAGTAATGATTTTGCCAGCAGAACAACAGAAAATTCGCATAACACTGGCGCTTATGCACCAATTACGCTCATTCCAACAACGACGGGCGGGACTTAAAGCTTTTCCTAGTTTGAGGATTTTAATGTTAACTGTATTTTGTATACACCTACTTGCCTGTACTATTAATGCAATAAATTTTGTAACTTCCCATTGCAGTGCGTACGAACACTGTAACTAGTTTCCCGCCTGTGGCACACACAAACCACGTGATATGGTTAAGAAGAATTTTTTATTTTTTGTTTTGTTTATACTTTTTCATTTTTGTTCTTGTGCTCTATATAAGTGACCGAGTCATCTCGCTAACTGGCGTGTTTTGTTTAATTTACATCTATATTAATGTATTCATTCCACACATGTTACAATGATTTAAGTCATCATGTAAGCTAGAATTTTGTGATTATAGTAACTGTTTTTGTTTACACCTACGCCTTGTACTATTTTTATGTACTCATCTTGTTACTATCCCAAATTGTTCGAATAAATCAATCAATCTATCAATCTAGTTCTATCTATCTTACTATCTATTATCTAGCTATCTAATCTATCTATCTATCTATCTATCTATCTATCTATCTAAAAAAATAAATATAGCACAACTTTACTCAGGCAGAATATTTAGTTCCTTGTTTGGTCGTATTTTCTTCATTACATACAATGATCTACCAGTGAGTATTCCGCAAGTCAAGGACTGACCAAAGTTTTGAAGGTTGCGCCAAACTTATGAACACCTTGGAACTCAAGTGGCCCAAATGTGAAAGGATTAATTTCTTCAAATTCTGACAAAATAAATGATATACCGTAATGATAAACATAAACTGATTAACATAAACTACCCATATTAAAGGTGCTTTTACCCCAAAAACTTATGTTTACCATAATCTATAGCATAATACTACACAAAATGACCGAAAATTACACCTTGTAACTGTGATCTTACACGATTTTATTATTTTTTATATCCATAAAATTGGCGTTTTGGAAAATCTCTTAAATCGGCTTTAACCTGCCTCTTTTTGTTCCACATAGATACGTACCAATCTAAAATAGCCCTTTTTAACATCGTGCCTGAACTGTGCAAGAATATTACTCTCAAACACGCAAAAATTATCATTTCCAAATTCACACACCTTCTTGGTATAAGCATATTTTGACCGAAAACCACTTGTGCCCAATTTACAAACAAAATAAAGAGGATTTTCAGAAAAGCTGTAGAGAACGTCAATAATGCATGGGCCAATATATATTTTGGATAAATCCTCCAAGTCACGGGTCATCAAGATCGTCCCCCATGTTATTTCTTATATGGGAGCTTTGTGCTGAGATTGAACCTAGCTCGAAAAATCCCAGTGTTGACAATTGTTTTTTGGATCCCGGTGGACCGCAATGAATTTTTCTGTTAATTTCTAATTTATAACTATATACCTGCCAGAAATATATTTTTCTGAGTTTAGCGTGGAATACCCCTTTTAAGACATTCGCCTCTTTTAAAAAGGCTGGCGCAAGCCCAACAAATCACTTTTTTAAAATTTCATAGACTCTATTAATAACTGCAACCACTAACCAGTGTTTTGGTGTGATTGCCTTGGATTTATTTATTTGACGTTTTAGGGCTATTCAGTTGAGATCCTTCATGTTTGCACCGGCACTGCCAACCGACGATGGTCAAGTAATATAAGGTTACATGGTCACCCAGCATATATCTCTTATACTTTGAAAAACACCGTCAGTAAGATTTCCGAGGCCGAATTGATCCTGACCGCGTCCATCATCTATCTGTTTTTTATCTCACGTAATTAAGTTGTCCATAACATTGTGGAAAATCTGAAGAGGATACATTTTTTTCCGTGGGAAGCCTGCTGAGGGTGCACTGTATGCCCCTCTTCAGAGGTAGGAGCGCTAGTGATGGTCCAAGGACTGTTTACGAGGAGAGGACTCATCTATTTTGTGTATTCTCATAAACGACTGAAGAAACCTTGGAACACTTTCAGTGAGGATTAACGCGTGGCTGGTCAATGCTATCTAACCCCTCTTGTTACCCCGTGAGCCACCTCTGGCAGACCTATAACGCTAGCTGAATTAATGTTATGATTTTGAATAGTATACGAATTTTAATAGCTTTGCTTATTTGCGAGCTAAGCTAGAAGACGCTCATAAAATCCGCTTTATATTATAATATGTCTTTATGTGACACATAACTTCCTGCAGGTGCTGTGATCAACCGGAAGGCTGCTAGAGTTCGCCGTGCATGGAAGACCACGCGGGTCATAGGGGTGTGAGCAGCACGTGCAGATGGTGCGCCGGAGATACGTCACGTGTTTTATCTCTTCCGTGAGGTCTCAATTAACACCTCACTAACTCCGTGGCTGCAAACATAACATTGTAATCACTTGAACGTAAACACGAAAAGTTGTGATATGGGGCTAAGCTCTAATTCTTACCCAGCATATGAACTCTTTTCGAATGGGGGTGGTGGGGGGGGGGGGGGTGGATGAGGTAATGAAGATTTTTTTGCTTGTGCTCTTTCTAACTAGCCACAAGTCCGACACCCCTTAGCGAACACAAAGCCAAAGGTATATTGAAGCGCTATAGTTGTGGTTTGTAGCATGTGTTTAACATACTGGGGGGGGGGGGGGTCACAGGAGGAAGAGGGTGAGAAATCTCCCCCCCCCTTCCCACGCTACCTACGCTAGGGCTATGCATAGTGCAATGCAAGAACTATATATTTACGTGTTCACACCACAACACACGGCTAAGGCAAATTTGCATCGATGCCTGAGTACACTACTGTGTGCTGATTTAAATTAATTATAACACAAATCCACGAGTATGCTTTGCATTGCTTTTGTGCACGGGGGCGACAGGGAAAATGAATTTATGTCTTTGGTGTCGTGTATTTCAATTTCCCCGGTATTTTAAAATAAAATCATTTCGAAGGATATTGTGAATATTGACTACCTGTAGGGAAGGTATCGCAATTTTCGTATACTACCAGAAATCGGCCTCGTTTTTGTTTATTGTGTGTTTCTTTCTCTTTGCCGGATAAACTATTGAGTTTAGAACAGTTTCTAACTCAATGGATAAACGGCATGACTCATATATTGATCAATTCTAGACGTTTGAAATCTTTCAACTTACACCTCCGCGTTTTAGTGCAATAATTGAAGGCAATCCTTTTGAATTAAATTCACGCTTTATGGTTTCATTCGATTTTAAAAACTTTTCTGTTTTTCTTCCGGCAAGAGTACATTTTAAAACAGTACGTTTTGGTACAAAGCAAGCGATAAAAAAATACAAAGCATATTTTTTAATAAAATTCCATATTTAATTTCGTTTTCTAAATAATATAAAATATTGAAAGACGATCTATTTATATTTGTCCATGACTTTCTGCAACAACCGGATTTATCCTAAAATGTTTTGTTATACAATGATAAATTATATTAATTTTGAATTTTCCATCGTATCGTAATATTGTTCTTTGGATATAACTCTGATTTTTCAATCTTTATATTTATAGGTTCCGTTCTGAGACTCAAAGAGTCTAGAACGCGTGCTAGATTTTTGATCTACATCATATCTATAACTTTATTCTACTAGGAAGCTTCGCCAACGCTTTTTCATGGGAGAGTTGTTGGCTGAGCGTATGTTTTTATAAACGAAAAAAGCGTTAAATTGCGATTTTCACAAGAATTATTTTTCGATCGCGCTCAAATTTCACAAACAAATATATAAATTCTAAAATTAAGGTTATGTGAAAGATATCATTACACTCGTAAAGCGAAAAATAAGTTCTTATGAAAATCGGCAATTTTGTTGGTTGGTGTTGGGTTTCAAAGATTTTTGCTAACGAAAAAAAGCGTAAAACTGCGATTTCATGAGAAATTATTTTATATCGCGCTCAAAAAAACGTGGTATTTCTAAGTTCAGAGATTTTCGAAGACCTCCAGAAAATTTCATCGCAATTCGAATATCGGTTTGGCCGAATCGTGTTACAACGACAAAAATACAAAAAAAGAAAAAAAAAACATTCCGGATTTTTTTCTCCAGTGTAGTGAAATGTAATCTTCGCTTCGCTCGCTACGCTCATCCAAAAAAGTTTTATTTTTATTCCGTTTTCAAAATACACACACACAAACTCTGCCTTATCAGTTCCCTTCTACTAGAGCTTGCTACACTCGCTAGCTACAACTACTAGTTACTTCATTATAGAATACTAAATGCTGCATGTCTAACTTGAGGCATTAATTTTCTTTCCAAAGATCAGTAGTGTTTAACCTTAAATTAACTGGTCGTCTCTGCGGTTTGGCGGAGATGTGGCACCTAACGCAGCTGCACTCTTGGCGAGACATGGGAAATCCTTGGCAAGAATGACTCAGTTTGATGTAATTAGGAACTCAAGCAGATGACATTTACTTGGAAACAAGCCTAATGTACTGTAATTAATCTAATCTAGTTCTAGCGACAACTGATCCATACGATGCTGCTGAGAGTGAGAGGGGACTGGGGGGGGGGCATGAAGGCAGCACATTATCCTTGTACGGGGATATTACCCACTTATTGTATTTTTACCGTAGTCTTTGCATAATCCAATCTAAAATTACCCATTAAAAATACGTGATTTGTTTCTCTTTTTTTCCTTACATTAGGGCCTAAGTTGAATTGAAGCTAAATTAAATCCAATCAATGGGGACGTGCCTCTACTACATTCTTAACAATTGTTTCGCGTAGATACTAAATCGTATAAGATCAATTAAAACACATGACTAAAAAACTATACAAAAATATGCATCTTTAAATAATTAGTCCTCTTCTTGGTTATCCGTGATTGACTGAAACGAGTGCCTAAATCACAATATAAAACTTCGTGTATATGCACGGGATAAACATTTACACAAGATTGTAAAATACCTCGATTATATTTCTGAATTATGGGCGAACTTTCCAATGGGACATTGCTTGAAAGTTTTTCGTCGGATAAAGTTTAGTGTGGAAATTTTCATAGCTAATTGACCTCAATTTTTGAATTCAATATTATTCTTCATTACTGACTAACGGTGCATATGCAAGTGCTATGTCGATGGTACATAGTTTGATTTAAAACCAGTTGAAAAGGGAAGACCATGTGCGGACACCACCATAGCTCTTAACTTTTCCACCATAACTCTTCTTAACAATGTTTATGAACGAAAACTTAAAATTTGTTACGATTGTTAATAATTCAAAACATTTTTTTTTCTACCGTGGTTTTGCGGTACTGTAAGTTTTAACTGTACAAATAACTATGAGTGGGACTTTTCATCGATTGTCTTCAATAATGATTCAAAATATTCTGGTGATAGCTTATTTTAAAGAGGAGACATATATAGCTTCGATTTCAGTTTTTTTTTTTTTTTTTTTTAACAAAATAAATTCAAGGGTGGGTGTGAGGGTTCTTATTTTTTATAAAAAATAAGATGAGTTTCTGAGCTTTCTTATCCTAGCTTGAGATTCGATTATTTAAAACCATTTGTTATATAATTCTGAGCTTCTGAAATTTTTTTTTATTTGTTTTGACAGGACTGGTGGGTCGAAAGGGGGGTGGGGACTTTTTTTTTTTAATTCTTAAGTGGAATGGTGGAGAACCCGTTAAAAAAAAAAAAAAAAAAAGAAAATCCCTGGAGAACATCGCATCGGTTCTATCTATAGTGTCTCCCCTCTTTAGATTTTTGATGAAAAAAATAACTAAATCAAATCAATCACCTATGAATATTTTGATTATTTATGAAGACTATCGATGAAAATCCCCCCACTATTGTTATTATTTTTGAACATTAAAATTTTTTATTCTTACACAATATTTACGCACACAGGGGGAGGTTTAGCACACACCAAACACCGCAAGCACAAGCAGGCACACAGCACCACGGGGGTTGCCAACAAACAGCAAAGCATTAAAGCAACACCGCAAAACAATACAAATGGAAGTACAAAAACAATATATTAAAAAAATAGTTTTGAATTATTAACAATCGTACAAATTTTCAAGAGTTTTCGTTCATTTCGTTCATTTTCATTGGTTCCTGCCTTAAATACATCTTGACACAGGTTACAAGTTCAATTTCTTGCGAGTCACCATGCATTCGCCAGTCAACACTTAAACAGTGTTATTTGGATCGGAGCCAAAAGAATGTTGTGCATATTGTTTCGTCTTTCGTTTAGCGACTTGACTTACGTAACACTAAGCCTTCTCATTACTCGTTAGATTGTGTGGAAGTGTCTGTTTTTTACTCCCCTTTGCACAAGTTTTTTCAACCTCCAACTTTGCCGGACTGGTCTGACACTTGAATATTTCGCAAGTCTACTGAATCACGAACAACTCTATACTGAATAATAATATAATGGTCCCTATTGATTTTAAAAATAAATAAACGCGAGGGTATAACACATTCTCCTGAGTCCTCATGTCGGTATAGCGGTACTGGCATCGCACTTCAGAGAGTTCTCATGCATGGCAATCCTATCCTAACCACATTTCTCGCTTCATTCATCCGCGTGTTCATTTCATACACGCTCCTATAGCATTCATACATCCTTCCCCTTCCTTCCTGTCTTTCAGTAGTATGACAGTTATCGCCACATCAAGGATTCTCTAACCTAATCTGTAGGCTAGGTCCACCTAGACTTAATTGCCATAACTTTAATCACACATAAATCAATGTGGTTGTATAGGCCCCTACATAAAAACAAAACTTTTGAAAATAATATGGGTTCATACAATAAAATGAAGACAAACGAAATACATTTCACAGTCTGTATTCACATTGGACTTGGCAGATGCACCGAATGACTTTTCGCGGCAGTAGCCTGCGTTGTACGTCGTTCCGTGCACGTGCCATGCCATGTTTTACTTACGCAGATGTGTGAATGGTCCATCATATTTGAGATACTCTTCTGAGTTGAGGAGATGCACCATCTCCTCGGTGGAGCTGCATTCGTAACATATCAGGTCAAAGTTGTTCGCAATGACGGCCATCGCAGCCTTGGCCAGCCCTAAAGGTTGGTGTCGGAGCGGCATCGCACTCGCAGTCGCACTGTAAGGACGCACGGACTTATTTATTCTTGGAAGGCTGCTATGCGTCGACCACGTCCGGCTATTTCCGTACATCGCCGTTAGAGACGGCGTAGGGAAAAATATGCCCAATGGGGGACTTATTGTTGTCAAGGTCAAGGCTGAGATGGGGGGTACCCACGGACAGCCAGGCTGGACCAGCTTTAGGCTTTCTTTAGCCCCCCCCCTCGAAATCTCAGATCGGCAATACATTTTCAGTGAAATCATTACTTTTTTTACAAAGGCATTCAAGTTCGAAACTGTATACGGTATACAACATACAAGTGCAACAAATGAAACAAAAAAACAAGTCGTCATCTTCGAAACTTATTTATTTCCGGGTGATCTTCTTCTTGGCAGCACCCCCTTATCTATCCCTTGGTGTACACGGCGCTGGTGCACAAAAGTTTGATTTGCTTGTCCTCGGGTGAACCACCGCACCGCAAACCGCAGTCATCATCTAGGTCCTCTCCTAAAACCAACCTCGCACATTCAAACCAGGTTACCGGCTTTACAGACTGAGGTGGCTCACCTCACACGAGACATGCACGTGACGTGTTGGGATGTGAAATACATGTCTGACACTATCATTGCAATGGTTTCGCCAAGCCAATAATTTTCGTAGTAATTTTTTTTTTTTGAAAACTCAAAATCATAAAAAAAATTGCTTGGCCATGCCATTGAATTTTTAAGAGTTCTCATTATGAAATTGACTGATGCAATTTGATGTTGTCTTTTCTCAATACAACAAGAAACTGTTTGGAGAAAACCAAATTTAAATTGCCAAGCAATTTTTTTATGATTTAGAGTTCAAAATTTTTACTTTTTTACCACGAAAATTTGGCGCTCGTCAACAGGCTAAATGATCTTTCTTCTTTTCAATGCGAAACTAGGGAGAAAGAATGAAAAGCTTGGCTCAACTTCTATATTATCTCACAGCATTCACAGCCGAAGACTTTTGAAGGAGAGCTTGGCTGCCGTTTTTGTTTTTAAAAATTTTTGTTTTTGTGGTGGATTACAACTACATGATATTGATTTGAGAATTATATTCGCTGAAAAGTATGAAACCTGGTGCTACCACAGAGGATAAACTTTCAGTCCGGAATGCTGCTGGTGACAACCTCCTGCCACGCGTGACCATAAAAACCTTTGCTTGCACAGGTTAGGTATACCACGGAAACCAACATGAAGGCGTCTCGCCGACTCTACTGTAAGAAAATGGAAAACGTTGATGTGGTGATGTTCGATTAAAAATACAAAAAATGTGTAAATTTTCAACTAGCTAATTGACAGTAATAAATAAAAATAAATACATAAACAAATAAATTCGTATTTAGAGTCTACCCACTCAGTCATATAACTGATTTTCAGTGGGGGACAGTAAACCAAAGCGACCAAGCCAACCCTGTAGGCCCCGACGCAAGCGACAAGTGAGCGATAACCAACCAAAGATCGATATTTTTTAATAGGAAATATGGCAATCAGTGGTATGGACAGTGCGAACAACTACGGATCAACGCCAGAATCAACAAGGCCGATTCAGAACAACTTTAAATTTATTATGTGCCTCGTTGCTAGGACGGCTCCAAAGTCACCGTTTACGTATTCCTAAGACAATAACTGATGGACTTAGGTCCAAATCAGAAGCAGCCCCCCCCCCCCCCCGTAGCACCACCACTGTTTTATACCCGTCGTACCCCGCGTCATCCCTTACGTCCCTCCCTTCGTCTCGATTAGCCAAGTTGCATAAATATGAGACGTTAAGCAATATCTAATCAAAGTATACCTCTGTATGCAAGTTATCAATTCCTTCGAGCACATCGGCCATGTCACATCACCAAGGTAGTATATCATTGAGTCTATAGTAGTAAATTTCTATACTCAATGCTAGTACGCTAGCTGTACGAGGTTCTATGCCTATGGTGGTATAGCTTATGCAAGATCAATTTGCATTTTTTCAATGTAAAGAAAAACATTAAAGTTTTTTTTTTAGGGTTAAACACAAATTTGCCTCTCTTCTATCAACAATAATTTTTGATGACTTACGCACTCACCCGTATAAATGTGTGCAAATGTAGAACTAAATCTACTGCTTATGTAAGGAAATTGGCAAATACAATAATGTTTTCCACTTAATATACGCGTAGTTGAACAAAAACAATTCTCACAATAGATTTGCTTGCGTTCTCCAGGAAGGCCGCAGAATACCTGTTTATTATAGCTTACGGCCTCATACAGATCACGACTCAGCTTTTTGCATTAGTTATAACTAAAAGTCGACGAAAACATTACATTCTGCTTAATAGCGTGGAAGTTTAAGGTCACCACAATGCGTAATGAGTTTGTAAGACATTGGAAAAACCGATTTCCATTTTCCTATTTAAATTGAAAATATAGGCGAAATTCTAGGCGCGTATGCACTTTTTCGAGTGGGGGGGGGGGGGAGAGATGATGTTTTTTTCTTTCTTTGCATGCCACAAGTAAACACCCCTGTGACCCTAGTAACTTAAACTGACTGATTCCCCCCCCCCTCCCTCCTACGCGAGACCTTCACCCCTCCAGAAACAACCAAACATACAAGTTTCAACACTGAGGGTTGCGAGTATCGAAACTGCAACCTCTCTACACAGGAGCTACCTCTCTCTGTGCCAAGCCTTCAGTCCAAGCGCACATCCACATTGACATTTCGCAGCCACATTCTACATTTCCAACCACACATTTTTACACACTCTCGTCCCATGCATCGCAAACATCGGTTGCATTGCATCCCTCATTTTAGTTTGTTTGTATTTATCTACTTAACAATGTTGGCACAACAATACTTTTGTATGGTTTTAATTCTATCTTTGTCTATTGTATATGGTAAAATACAATGCCACTGCCACCCAACCACCATCACTCCACTTCCATTGCTCGACCACTCTTCAACCAGGATTCCCTCCCCTTCTTCGAGTTGCTGTGGTCGATGAGTGCAGCCCGGGTATAAACCTCGGACCCGGGGCCGGATTCAAATCCTGGATTCAGCATTTTTTTTACATTATAATAATCCCCCACCCTCCATCACAAATTACCACCATTGCCAAACGAACTAGCCATTATTTTTCAAAACAATTTGTTTTAATAACTTAAAATTGAGCTGTAATTTTATTTCGTTACAATCCGCTGTATCCATGTGGTCACCCTACTATGAGTGGTTGGTCAGCGGCCAAATTAATTCTTTCTCTCTCATTAGCAATCAATATTGTCATATAGTTTATTTGCCATTAACTTGGAAGTTGGAACAAGGAGTAGATGCCCAAGTGGAAGTAGGCCTGCACTAACTCGTGCACCTGTTCAAGCATGAGCAGAGCAGATTGAGATGGGCACACAATGCACGTTACATCTTAAATTAGCCCACAGGCTGCCCGGACACCGGAGATTGTCGCAAACCGGATGTGGCTCGCGAGTTGCGGTTCACTAAACGTGGAACGTGCATGGCCTACGAGTACTTGTTTGGATTTGTTGATGTTAGAATTTTTTTCAAAAAGAGAGTAGGGAGTTGAAGCAGCTGTCAATAAAGAAATTTATTACCCTGTGACATGGTGCGACTCCAATGCATGCCACGTATGTTTATATCAACAATCGACATTAATATAATTCTTGCTGCTATTAGAACTTAGTAGGAGGTTCATAAAATTGGTTAGTTCAGGCGCGTAGGAACGTTTTGAAAGTTAGGGGGGGGGGGGGCAAATTTATTAGCAAAATTTGTGGGCGACAGCTGGGGTCTGGGGCGAAGGCCAAAAAAAAATTCACCAAACTACAGTTATTTCGTCATGTTTTAACTGCACTCGGACTCTGTAAACGATGTTTGACAGCAACTATCTGCGACCAGAAGCTAAAAAAAATTAACGTGAAGTGGCCCATTTTAGTAAATTTCAGACTGATTTTTTATGTAATCACGAAGCATACAGGCAAACATATTCGTTTTACCAAGGTGACTGACGAATTGCGTATGCATATTTACTACGAAAATTCTGGGATTAATATTTCGCTCACGTTAGTTTTGCCCCCCCTGGTCCAAACTTGTAAGGGGGCATCGCCCCCCATCCCCCCCCCCCCCGGTTCCCACGCCACTGGGTAAGTTACGCGCGAGATTGTTTCAGAGGGCCGTCGTTCGATACTAGACGCTAACAATCCTGACTGAAGCTGTTCTTTACTAAGGTTTCCTGTGTCAAATATAGGAATTGAATTGAACATCCGTTATCCAGGGCCGTATTAAGGCATAGGCTAAGTAGGCTGGAGCCTGGGGCGCCGGCATTTTGGGGGCGCCAATTTGGCGCCCCCCACTAGGGTCCGTGGGCGAGGCGTCTAACTCCTAACAAACAACAAATAACAACTTAAAAATTATCGACGAAAGTATGCTAAATCTAGTAAAATGCCACCATTTGCAATGTCAAAAATCAAAATTTTCTGGGGCTATGCGCCCCAGACCCGCACTAGCTGGGAGCCCCCATTGTACCAGAATTCATATTTGTTCAGAACCGTTTATTTCATGGGTAGTTCTTAAAGTGTTTAATTGCCCCCCCCCCCCTACCTAAATGCACTTGCTTCGCCACTAACAAATTTTTAATTTTAAATTACGATGACGTCATTGACACTTTTGCTGAAAAGGGGGGGGGGCGGGGGGAAACGCTTGCCAATGGGCCCTGATTGAGGACTACAACGGACGAGACTATATGGCCAGGGAAAATTATGTATTATGGTGACCAAGTTGCATTGCTAGTTACTAGTTACCTACTTTTCTTTTTTAGCTAAAACGCACGCATATTATGTTTTTTCAGCTGTTGAAATAAGGGGGGGGGGGGGCGTATTTATCCTCACAACGTCATTGCATGCAGACTGCAGTGCAGTGGCGGCTCGGCTTCAAGGTTGCACTATGCCAGATGCCAGATATTTTTCATGTCACCCACCCCCTCAGTGGTGAGAATCAATTTTGGGAGGGGTCGAGGGCTTGCCCTTTGAATTTTGTTTTATGCATTTAAGGTTATGTTTGATGTCAGTTTGTGAATTTTAGAGCAGCAGAATGAATACTTTAATCGTTATTTTACAATAATAAAAAACCTCTTTGTAATGGGCTCTGCTAATAAATTAAAAGCGCTGAATATCCAGAATATTTAGAACATTTCTCAGGGCACGCCGCTATATGATTCTCGATGGTTTTTCCGTTTTGCTTTCTTTAGATTCATATATCTGAAAATGAATAACCCGTCATGCGCTGGTCTTCCTAGAAGAAAAAACGATAGTTTTCGTCAGGTTTTGATACTAAAAATAAGTGTATGGTATTGGTTATTTAATTAAAAGCATATGAAAATTAATAATACACACCATAATATACAATACTTAACTATCAATACAACTTTTGACTTGTCTGATTGACGAATATTTGTTCCTTTCGTTTCTGCGCCGATGAGACGGGGGTGGGTATGGCATTGGGATTGGAATGGAATGGAATTATGAACAATTCTGTATCATTGTCAAACATGCAAAATAACTTTAAAAAATGCGGGTAAACAGTGTCAAAGTTAGAAAATGAGTGCTTTTCAAGTGTATGGCGGTAAATTAATGTAGCACAAAACACCAAATCACCACACATCAAAATTAAGCAGTTCTCGCGATTTACGTCAAGATGTGCGCGATACGGCTGCCATGTTATGTGTGCTACAAGTCTGTGTTGTCTGGGACGTCCAAGGCTATAATACTGATTTACATTAAATTAAACATAATTACTTAATAATTTCATCCCCACTTGTTATTATAAAATTACGCATTTCTGATCCAACTATTTGTGTGTATATTTAAACATACACTGTTAGGACTTTTTAAGAATTTTATTAAAATGTTTCAGCGTAAGCTAAGATTCGAAATTTGTCTACGGATTTTGAAATAATTTTTTTTAATTTTTTAATTTATTTATTTAATATTTATTTATTTATTTATTTAAAATTTATTTATTTATTTATTTATTTATTTATTTATTTATTTACAAAACGCATATATACTGTGTTCTGGGTTGTTGAAAAGGGCATCGCCCCATTCACATGAGAGGGTTGCGCATAATAATTAGTCACATCTCATAGTTCTTGTCCTCTACTCATATAAGTAACACATGGGACGCTGACATTCTTGCGGACAACAGTCAACACCAGCCAACACTTTGTCTTGACTCTTGAGGCGAACGCTGTCTGGCCAGGGGATCGACCATGATCAACCCTGTAATGCGGGTGTAGTAATATTCCTTGCAGGCGTACCGTCAGGTGCTGCCGTGCAGCGGCAAGTCCAGAACTACTTGGGGAAGGTGTTGTGCACGCACCGTGCAGCTTTACCATTCGTTACAGACCAATTTACACAATAATGCTAAAACAAAGTGATGAAGACCTTATTGAAAGCCTAGATAGGACCTATTTGATGTATATATAATATTTAGAGAAGGATATTTTCTCGTATCGCCAGCTTATTATCGACACAGTTTCCGCGGTTTTCCACATGGAATTCCCCCCCCCCCCCCTCCACAAATAATTCAAGGTAATAGAATAAATCGAAAGTAAGAACGGAACATGATTTTCATTATTTACCCGCTGTTTTCCCGCATGATACGGAATTGTTCATAATTAGTTGTGTGCATTTTTTGTGTTTTAACTATTGTCATTTCAATGTCGAATGATATTGTCTTATTGTATTTATTTAATATATTTTTTTAAAATTATTTATTTGCCTTTGAAAATGTCCAGTGCATGCACAAAACAAAGACAGGCAGCCAGGGCTTTAAGCCCAAAACACATGTGGAGTCCGACTGCCTAATTAACATAACTATAACATAAATAAAAACAACTAACAATTACATATAATAAAATATTTACAAAGTAATATAATATATTAACCATGGCATGTCCAATAACAATAAAGTTATGAAATAAACTGCTTCATATAAAGTCCGATTGGTGCCCTTTGAGCTTTGTCATTATAATCTACCCTACTATTTTTAGATTCACAATATTAATGGGTTTGCATACCCACCCCTGGCAGGTGGTCATAGGGTGTAGGTAACCTCTTTAGAGATAGTAGGACCTACTACCTATAGTTATTATCTAAGAGGGGCAAGTTATCCCCTACTTAGCAGGTTTCTATGAAATATATTTATTCACTCTTCCTATAATTTGAATTAAAATGTTGAGATCTTCCCTTTATCAGGGCTCTATTTTATGCGGGTTCTTGTCTTTGTCTATGTATCTTACATTCTAGGCACAGAGGAGATTGTGCGTAACACGCGAGACTACCGGGTTCGGGAGGTCGTCGGTTCGATACCAGAAGAGTGGTATGAACATCATACTGGCTATGTGCAGGTTTCCCCCGACCAGAACTAAACCAAGGGCTGGACCCTAGTAGATACAACAAGACCCCTTGATTTACTTATGCAAGCATTACACAAAGATTTGTCTGAGAGGGGACAGGGGTGACGTGTGACGCTAGGATGTTATATTTGGGGGGGGGAGGGGGATGATTGTCTTCCTCAAAACCTCCCCCCCCCCGACAGTGATCCTAGAGATTATATTTATCACTTTTTATGGGGTAACCTATCCTGGGTGTAATACATGCTCCTCTTCAGACCTATGTCTAGCTAGGTATAAGAGGATTCAACGAACAAAACCTCAGAGTAAACTTTCAGTCAAGATTCCCGGTGGCGGGATTCGAACGCGCGCCCTCCCGTCCATCCCGAACCAGTCTTGCGTTTTACGCTTCTTGAGCTACATCTGTCGGTGTGGATTAGAATGATGTATATTGCCCGCCTGTACCAAGTTATGTCCAGCTCCAGCACATGATTACCTACCCCATCCCTGGCACGGTGGCATGGACAAGAAAGATAAGATAGCCTAAATATAAAAACAGGTACACAAAAATGTAGGCATTATTAAAATTGAGGCGAGAAAAATTGTAAAATGTGTTATAAACTGTAGCCAACACGAGAATACTTTTCATTCCCAGTGATCAAGTTTGCCGGCTATTTCTGTCAGGGGCAGAAGAAAAAACTCTCAATGAAATCGGAAGTGTTGGGTTTCAGTGGTTGGGGGCGACAGGGGGGCGAAGATGGTGCCCCCGGGCCCCACTCACGCCATCCCTGTTTGACGATACTGATAATTAGACGAGGGAGCGTAGCGAGCGACTGAGTCTTACCATTCAGCTCAAACGAGACTTTGTCTGTTCCAAGGGGCGTAGGAAATATTTTTGCAGTGGGGGGGGGGGGCAGACTTAATCTAAATGAACAAAACAATAACATAAAATAATTATTAATGGGTAAACAGTCTTATGTGGGTAAAGTATACGTGATTTTGTACAATGGGGCCTGGGGCGCAAAGGCCCGGATTTTTTTCGATTCTTAGAGTGTGATTGGAGTATTTTAACGAGTTTTACGCATGTTTTTTTTGAACGAGTGAGCGTAGCGAACGTAGTGATTTCCATTCGACTTAAACGGCCTAATTGTTTTTCTGCGTGCGTGCGTGTGTGTGTGTGTGTGTGTACGTTGAAAATCAGCCGAATCGCTGAACAGATTGCGCTGAAATTTAAACAGACATCGGTACGAGTTTATTGAGAACTGCTAACAAAATCAGCAAGATCTCATTGCGATTTAAACCTACAAGAAATGATAACTGAAAAATAGACTTCCAATGTTTAGAAATTATTTTAACGACAATGTTTTAGATTTTTAAAAGATATTTTTTGTTTGTTATTCGCCTGGCCGTGAAATGCCGTGCCCATGCAAGGTCTGTCGAATGTTGGACGTCAAGGTACCCCCCAAATTCCGCTCGTAGATTGAGTAAACCTTGCAATATTTTCACACGTATTTCGTACTGGCTATGTTTACCATAGTAGGCCCTATTGCCACAGATGATGGACTACACTGCGTTATATGCATTTCAAAACATGTTTAATTATTTTGTAAATACAATCTAGAAATTACAAAATCTTTCCCGTGAACCCACGTCTCCCACATTTCGGCTACAAGGGCGCTTTAGCCAACTAGACTATAGGAAACGCCAAAGTCGTAGTTAGACGAGTGAGCGAGTCATGTGGTGAGTACCCGACCCGGGAACATTTGCATTAAGTTTGATAATTATATTCGTATAAATAATATGGTATTGGTGGAAATCACTGTGCCGGAGGTTTGCTGTTGTTGGCAGTCTTCAACTGAATATTCGTGTGACTGCCGGGTCTTGCTTAATGGTAGATTGTTGGTCCGGGAGTTTGTTAAAGTTTAGGCCATAGTTTAGGCCAAAATGCTCCACTGTAGCCTATGATAGGCTATAGGGAGGCCTAAGGTAAGGGGAAGAAAAGAATGTTACCGGGTACTCAACACATGGCTCACTCACTCGTCCAACAACGACTTTGGCGTTTCCCTAGTTTATAACATTTGTTATTGGTGACTGGTGATGATTGTTGTGATTTCAAAATTATATTATGTTCTTAGACAAACTTTCGTGCCGGTGGCCGGAATAATATTAGTTAGCGAGCGACACTCATACCTGAGTGATTTGATTCCGTGAACCCCCCACTGGGGGGTGTCAAGCCATCATGTGGGGGGGGGGAGAGTTTGCCCCCCACCCCCCTCCGTTCCTACGCCCCTGTGTGTTCCTGTTTGAGTGTGTGTGAGTAAGTGAGTAAGTTCGCTCCAGAACTGCTAAACCTTTCACCAGATTGCGCTGAAATTTTAAACAGCAAAATCCGTTACGATTTAAACTCACAATTCACAAGAAATGAAAATGTGAAAAATTTTACCAAGCGATGTCAATTGTTTACATTTTCCGCATTAAATAATCATGGTTGGTTATGGCTATAGCCTGGGTAACAAACAATTCTGCTAGTAGCTATCATACTAGGAAAACGCCAAAGTCGTTGTTAGACGAGTGAGTGAGCCATGATTGTGTTGACTGTTGAATACCTGGGAATATTTGCATCCCTAGCCTCAGTGGCGTATAGCTAGGAATCAGCGGTCCCCCGGGCTAGGGCCTATATTTAATCTGGATGTTGAGCCCCTGTCGATTTTTATAATCGTAATTCGGTTTGATAGTTTTATTATGCCCGATAAAGCTGCAGTGTTCTCTGTTTAGTTTTTGGTAGGCGACTCAGGATTGATTGTCAAAACATCCACGAAAGTAAACTGAGTGAAAGAGGGATCTATGAAAAATAGCCAATGAATTTTAACATTCTTTATTTGTATGGGAGACTATTACAAAAATTATAACATTTTAAAATTCAAATTCATCACAGGCTTCTACTAGTTTGTTACATTTTAGTAACAAAACTAAGCTAACTAATTTGAAAAATAATTTTCTCTTTAAACACTCATACTAATATGTTTTGTCCATCGGTACAAAAAGTGAGGACAACGTAAGAATTCGGTCTCCAAAAGCTATCCGATAATACGTTCGTAAAATTCCCATACAAGTTCACTAAGATTAACTAACTCAGTCCAAAATTAAAGTTGAAGCGTTGAACTCAAATAGCAGTGTACATTGTATTTTCATCCGGGACCAAGGGAAGGGAAACCATGTTTTTTAAAATTTATTTAAAACTGGATTATATTGAAATATTCATGACGATGTATATTATACTGGGTTGGTTTCCAATGTTTCCGATAGAAAATGAAATTGCTTACTATCAAATAATGGTAAATCATGCTAAGTTTTGATAGTTAAAGCATTGAGTATATAACCTATATACTCAAAGGTGAAAGTTATGAATTTGCAACAGCAAGACAGGTGGATCAACGTTAATTGTGTAATCAAAAAATCATAAATAACTTAGCCAAAGTCGGCAAAAATCGGACATGGGGAAATTTAAAGCTACTTTTTGGCACATACCGTTTCACTTGATTCCTGTTTTTCAATGACAAATTGAAATTATATATCTCTGAACGACGGACTTCTAAAACCATCCACCTTCGTACAATTTTCAATCACGATATCAAACGAGCAAGTGCAACTAGCAAGTAGATTCTAATCAACAAAACTATTTTTGAAATACAACTAAAAGCTTGTTCATGTTTTGAATGAAGATGTCACTAAAACAAAAATCATATTTTGTCACGCCGGTGACAATACCGAAATGAGTAAAAAAAAAAAAAAAAATAGCTAACTATAACCATTTGAGAGTGCAAGTCAGATACTGTGTAGGAATTGTGTTTGAAGTGGACGCCGATGAAAATTTTGTGGCAAATAAAAAGCACATTTTCAGTTATCGAGGATACATTTAAAATGTGTGCATTGCAATTTGTGCTGTTACCACTTTGCAAATGCAAATTTACAAAAATCATTGTAATTACACCGTTAAATATTCATTAAATATCTCTGAATACACTTTTTGCATTTTTAATGTTTAATTTTTAATTTTTTAAGTATTCTCTGGGCCCCTGGGCTGCCTAATAGGGAGAAAGAAAGACCCATGCTGTCTAGTGTCTAGATCCAGCCTTAGGTAGGGGGATGAAAAGGAGTGTTCCCGGGCACTCAACACACATGGCTCGCTCACTCGTCTAACAACGACTTTGGCGTTTTTCTTGTATTATTAGAGTGCTATTCTAGTCAATGCTAGTATTAGGGGCGGAACGGACTGTACTATGTAGTGTACTGTGACTGTGAGCATAAATCGGGAACGTGATAAGTTGATAAGTAACCGGTTTTGGTTTAGTAGACCCACGACGGCTGCTCTTCTTATCTACACGTGCCCCTATCATCACATTATCTCAATCAGTTGTCAGTACGTGACACGTCCATCCCTCATCTCAACTAGAAGTCGCGTTCGCGAAGCCCTAGTTTATTCAAATGTAATGAGATTTCTTCCTTTCTTTCCCCCTTCTCCCGCCGCGTAGCCCACCGTCCACCGATTCCGATGCACGTAGTTCAAGTGTTGAACACGACGGCGCAGCACCTACGTGTGTAGCCGCACGCTTTTCGACGCCCGTCTGGTTCCCCGCGCCCTTGCCCTTCGCCGTCGACACCACTGTCAGTAAGGGTCATAATAGCTGGTGTCTGTGTTGTCCGTTGAGCAGAGCAGCGTGGTTTGTCTCGCCGCTCGCGGGTTCTTGGTGGTTCCCTCCCGAGTCCCGACCCCGTCCGTCAGTCTCGTTTGGGAATGTGTAGTAAGCAGTAGCGTAGCGTGTGCAGTGTCAAGTGAGAAGATAAACGTACAACATTGGTTTCGCGTAGTGAGTTTTACGTGAAGTAGTGTTTCGAACCGCGTCAGTTGCATATTCTGCAACTATGGCAGCGGGTTCGACAGAAGCGTTTTCGAGTGGATCTCAATCTTTACCGTGTTTTAACCCCGATCTATTACAAAATGCACCTGATAAATTTTGGACGGCGGAAGTCATGGCGACGGCTTCAACCGGAGGATTTTGGGAAGATGATCCGGACGTTGCACTGAAGAAAAAAGTTAACGAGTTGAGGCAGAAGTTTCATAACGGACGGCAACTTCAAATAAAGCATTTACCACGTGACGTGACGGAGGAGGTGAGTGTTTAAAACCGAACCGGCAAACGAAAAGTTCACATGTCCATGCGGAAAAGTTTACACCAGGCCTCTAGGGCCTCTGGACTTTGTTTATCGTCCTAGAGGCCTGTTCTATGCCTAGGTATTATTTATTATCCCTTTCCTAGGCTAGTGTAGGCCTAGTTTACGTATCAATGCCTTCAGTGTTTACACTTTACAGACTCTCAGCCTTGCCTAGGATTCAATCAGAATTCACATAAAAACCTTTGGGGACGCTGAATTGTATTCGTGCGTAACAAAGCAAGTTGGTAGGCCTCCTAGACCTATCGTTAGTTAGGGCGGCTGTCTAGACGTTAAACCAAGTAAGAGGCAAGGTGGCGGTTCTGTTTTGAAGATCGGCATTCGGCAACAAGTAGGCTTTCCCAGAACAAAATGCATACAGTGCTCTTTGTTTTTCAAATCAACTGTTAAAAATACTCTCTCTCTCTCTCTCTCTCTCTCTCTCTCTCTCTCGGTCGCTCTCTTGACTGCGTTCCCTCGCCTCGCCTACCAGCTTACCATGGTAGGAACACGTGACCTTGATGGTTTGAGGAAGAAGTCCAATGCTCTCCGTCCGACTCAGGTCGTCGCCGTAAAGATTCTCAAATGAAGCAAAGCATGCCATTATTTAAAAGTAATATTCTCACCCTAATGCACAAGTCCCACAGCTACAAGACAGCACTCGGCCTAGGCATATCACATTCACATTCACATGCATTAACTCATAAACAATTCTTATTTCTTATCACACAATTATTATTAGGCAGCCCTACCGGTATAAGTTTTACCGGTTGGTAGGCCTTGTATGTCTAGCATGCACACTCATCCAGTCTGCTGCACTTTTGTTTCGCACAAATAGTAACCTCTTCCCTCTCAATGCGTCTGTGCACTGCCCACAACACAAGAGCCATCCTTCACATACATAGGCCGCCCCACCACCTGCGCCTTTTTGCACTAGGCCCAGAGTACCTTGCCTCCACCCTTTACAACAAGCTCCCAGAAAACATAAAAACCTCCCCCACCCTGCCCTCCTTCAAACACAAGTTAAAAATATATCTCACAGATAACAGCTTCTACTCGGTTATGACTACCTCTCAATGTAAATAATAAACAATTATAAATAATGAACAATTAATTAAATAATAAATAATAAACAATTATTATTCTAGCTAAATTCAGCAATAATGATATATCACCTGTTTTAAAGTCCTGTTTCAAAGTCTACTGACATTGTAAGTTGTAACATATGATTACTATTTTTTTTTTTTATATATATATGCCTCCATATCATTATGTCTCATACTTTCATCTGTACCATTATCTTGTACCAATTGTAAATCACCTCATTCAACAATTCTCTTCTCCAGTTATACTTCCATAAATTAATATATTATATCAATGTCATTCTTATTTTCAAATTCCACTTTTATATTATCCTCCCACATGTTGGCTTATCCACAAACAATTGTAACTAGATAACATCATATAAATTTATTATTCTTACCACCATTGAGTGTAGATTTCACAGTCCACAATGTTACAATTATTACAATGTATTAATTTATTTTATTTTCATAATTTTCTTTATTTACTAATGTACATGATACTCTGTAGAAACTAGGATTACATATACTTATCTGTAAGTTTACCTTAGGCATTCACCTTCTCCTCCGGGAGTCAAACATGTACAATGTGCCTGTCAAGATGAATAAAGTTATCTATCTATCTATCCATCTATCAGTTCAGAGTTAAGATCTGTGTGGTCACACACCCACCCATAAGTGTAATATATTGTTGTATTGTTCGTTATTAGCAGGGATGAAGAACAATACAACAATACAATAATATATTACACTTATGGGTTTTGTTAGTAGGACTACATCCGATCCGACCAAGGATCGACTTGGGGGGGGGGGGGGGGTATCCGTACTTAACGCGTTAATTTAAACTTTGGTTAACAACACCTGTCGGTAAACAAAGCACGATGGCGCATCGCTTATTGCTTTGTAACCCAAATGTGTAATCGTTTTTTTTTAAACAATGTTTTAGATAAAACACCTAACTGCACTGCACGTTCTTCAGTCTTATAGGCCTTACAATGTAGTGGCTAATGACGAGTGCAGGCTTAGGCTTGCGGACATTTGTGACGTCTAAGTTGATCCCCCCTCACCCTCTATCCTGCCCACCCACCCTACCCTACCGTTCCACTCCACTCGACACCAGGCCCAGGTCCAGGTGTAGCATTTTTTAATGCCACTTTCATAACTTTCCTACCCTCTGTGCCCCTATTATATATAGGCTATAACTCCTCCTAGGATACCCAGCGTTATACCGTACCTACCGAGTTTCTATGTGTTGATAATTTTTTTCTACTAAAATCAATACGTTTCTATTAGACATTGAATTTTTTTACCATTTACCCAAGGACCAAGTAGGGCTGATAAGCTAATACTTGTTTCTTATTTCTTGTGGCTCACCTTACAGTTTTGGTTGCCGTCGACTAGGCCCACCGGTAGCCAGGGTGAAAGGGTGGTCCGTGGTAGTGATATTCGACACATAGGGCCTAGCAGGTTTCTGTAGGTGTGGGCCGGTTGCAGATAGCCATTAATTTTACTGACCAGAGCAATTCAAATCGATTTCAATTGCAGCCGAACAGTCGTGGTACTGGTCTTGTAAATAGAAAACGCCAAACAAACATGCTGGACACGATTCTACCCGCGGTTGATGCCAGAATAAACAAGTCCAAATAAGATATACGTTTTCTGCCTGTTGTGAGATTCGAACCCGGGACCTTCTGCATTGGGACACTAACCACTGGCCGGACCAACGAGCCGGTCGTGTGACTACTAAAGAGTCAAGAGTAAGGAACGCTCATGGACGGGGCGTAGTAGGTATTCGCCAGACTTGATAAAACCTTCGCCAGTTCGTCGGTGGCTGTATCGAACCAGTGTCCTCCCGCTTTAAAGTCTCGCTCGTAACCTCAGAATCTCAGATGTCTGCAATGATCGAACTGAACCATGTGACTCTCGAAAGCTGAGAGTTCTACTTGTATGTGTGTGCGGCAGGCAGTGAGCGGGTAGTACAGTGCCTGAGATTTCATTTCATTTCTCAATTTCATTAATCGGGAAAAACACTCCCGTAGGTGTGGGCCTAGGCCTAATTGATAATATGGAAATTCATCCAGAAATTAAAGAATCTATCTCAGCGTGATGGGGGGGGGGGGGGGGGGGATTTTATTCATTTTCCATTTAATTTTTTTTCAATTTCAATTTTTGATGATGATTAATATGCCTACACTCAAATAATTACAACTGTAGCCTAGTTGGCACAAAATTAAATTTTAAAGCCTATTTAAATTTTAAATGCATGCGGAATAATCAGTCAATATACATTAACAAACAAATTAAACAATCCACAAACCAATAAATATAAAGCTACTAAAACAGCATAAAAAAACACACTATCATACTTACAAATAAATAATTACCGGCATATTAATAATGAATGCTATTAATTAATTGCTTAAATGCATTATTCGAAACTTATTCATTAAATATTTATTTATATTAATTATTAAGTCGATTTTAGCGATAAGAAATTATTTAAAGCTTTATTTAAAATGATCGTATGCCTAAATCCGTGATATCTTTTATAGAAGTTGGGTTGATCGAGTCTATGTTCTGAATCTAGGCCTGCTATGATGACTCTTCCACAAGACATTGTAAATAGGCTCCTTTGTCAATAATTCGTCTTTTCTAAGAGTTTGTGCGAATGCAGCATTCCAAGTCTCTGGAATGTCGGGGAATTTGTAACATCGCCATAATGATGGAATTTTCGTGTATACGCCTACCGATGGCCATAGTAGGGTACATAACAAACGTGCTAGAACATGGCGTGGTTGTTGACTTGTTGATGAGTGGTCAGTACTCAGTAGGGGCTGAGAGTTTGTGCTGTGTGAGGGTGTGGACTGACTGTATAGCTAATATAGGACAAAAGTTAAAGTTATGAATTAGCCAGCTCTGTATTTCGATGGGACTTTTACTTCACGGCTATAACTAGTGGTTTCTCGTACTTCTCGGGAAAACCCATGTAATGCAAACGATTTTAATTCTCCTGTCAATGTCAATATGCCAGTTTAGTAAGCCTGAGGGATGAAGAAAAGTACGGGTATGTAAATCTATCCAAGTACAGCCAAACTTTATTAGGCCTTTTTTCAGAATTCTTGGTATTTTGATCGGGACTTATTGACACTGCGTGTGCTCTGTTCCGAACTAAAGATATATTGTTAAAATCAGCGCAGGTATAAACCAAAGCCAGTGGGCGGACGTGTACAGTGTACACCCACTTACTTTTCGAAAGGTCTTATGTTTAATTTTAATTTAATATTTGTAAAGTCAATAGACTACACTGTAAAACACACTTCACTATTTACAAAAATAAAATGCGATGTATGCGAGTTGAAAAATTCCTTTCCTATTCCAATCTTCTTGCTGATAAAAAGAACAGATTTCTTAAACCCAGTGGTGTCATGGGGGGACATACGCGAGTGCACGGCGTATACCCAACAATTAAAATATACCCAGCTCCGTGTCTAGGCTACCTAAACAAAATTCCGTACCCCCCCCCCCCCCCCCCCCCCCCCCCCCAGACACCGAATAAGATCGACGAGACGGTGTCCACCCACTTATTATTTTAGAAATTAAATACTGGCCAAAACGAAACAGAAACTAGTAATCTTTTCCCAAAGAATGAACAACAGTTAAAAATGTATTTTTCGCTTTTATCATACTATTTTATTCTTTGTATTCGTTTCGCGATCGAAAGATTGTAAGCTTGTGTTTTGCTGTTGGCATCAAGGAACTCTTTGGTTTTGGTGCCGGTACAATAATTAATTTGATTTTTTAAGTGCCGTAAATAAAACATTACTTACGATTAGCAGATCATACTGCATATATTTTGTGACAACCCGAACAGGTTTAAAAATTTAACAGGTTCGATGCCCTGGCCGCTACACTGTATTCGGGATGTCTACGTTTCGGTCCCTCCGTTCACCAGTTCAGTCAGACAATCATGGCTCAGTTTTGAAGCTTTTTTTTCTCAGTCAAATTCAAATTCTGTTATTGGGTCTCTTGAAGGGGAGAGTGGTCTCTGGACAAGGGAATCGACAATCGAACCCCAATAATTGCGGCATCATCCTGTGGTGCCTCCTGCACGAAGCACGTGGTCACCCACCACTCACTTGCACGTGTTGTTTTGACTTTTGATACGCCCATCAGGGACGGTACCGCCCAAAGTTGCCGTCCGCTTATGTTTCATGTGGAATTAATATCCTATCTCAAGGACGATTATATACATACATGTTCGTATTTCTCTACACTCTACAGAACACTATTTGCGTCGATACTTATCCCGTAAGCGAGGGAAGGCCCCGAATAACAAATCAAATTTGCTTTCACGAGGTATAAAATAATGTTAATGTATAATTTATTAATATTGCTGTATTATTAGCGTAGGCCCTACTTAGCTTGTAGCGACATCATCGTTGGACCCTTCTTCGTTGATTTCAGAGAGGGAAATTATTCGTTGAACTGTGAACTGTGTTGTACTTGGTTCAGAATAATACTTTTTAAAGTCTCAATGAAGGACATTTCTCTATTTCCGGTCTCTTATCTCTATGTGGCATAAATCTTTGCGCATACGAATTTATATTTTTTAATTCTGTTCCTAATAGACGGTCACGATAACGACACCTTTTCCGAATCTTAATATTTTTGGAGAAACTTCCGATCGTCCATTAAAAAATTTGAATTTGAAATCTTACAACATCCATATAGCCATTCATATCGCAATACAATGCAGCATTATAATTTCTTCTCGATAGAGGTAGCTTAAACTGTTGTAAGTGAGAATAATGATACTTTAGGCTGGTGTTTCGGTTCTGCTACCGGCAATCCGGATTAAAAGTGTACCTATTAATTATTTTCACCAAAGTTTTACTTGATCTCCCCCCCCCCCCCCCACCCCACCCCACCACGCTGTAATTAAAATTCATAGCTCGTGGTTACATCTACGTACGCCTCGTACTCTCCCTCTACGTTTTTATATGACCTGAGGAATCACACTTTTCCCCCCGATATTTTGTTTTGTACCTAATAGAAAATGCATTTTTAAAGAATAATTTATAGTTAAATATAGAATTTGAATGCTTATTTTAATTAAATTAACGAGATTCATTTCTTTCCTTTCCACAGAATTCCTTTTTAAAAATTGTTTAGGGCTAAACGTTTTAGGAGACACGGGTTTTACCCAGGAGCCAGGACTCCTGAAACTTTAGTTTTACAATAGGGCCTATATTATGTTGACCAATTTTATCAAGCACTTGCGCGGTCTGGGTGATTTCATCGTTTCTTTTAGCTCTGTTTTATCCAGATGTGCGATCGATTTAGTTCAAGCTTGAAATTAATCGAGCGGCTGGTTTGTTTTATTATTTGTCAAGCCCCAGGTAAATAATTGAAAGTGTGTTTCTTTAGTGAAACCCGATGTAGTGCAACGTTTGTCAAAGATCGTGCCAGAATGTAAATTATCTCGGCAGCATTCAAGTTCATCGAGATGCCCGAAACGGGTCTAACTTCACTTTTTGTTAATTGTGTCGTTGCCGTTGGTGTAGGCTAACCGTGGGTTTATCCATGCACAGGGTTCAAATCCTCGTTTTGAATGGAGTTTTACTAGGAAGCTTCGCAAACGCTTTTTTAGACGCGTTGATGGATGAGCTTTTTTTTTTAAAAAGTTTTTAGTTTGCGTGGGATATCTTTACATTTTCAAGTGCTTTGCTTTGCTGCCTACGCATTGTAGGTGATTGTTGTCAAGTTTCTATTGTAACTTGTCATTATTTCTTTGGATTCTGGCTAACTTTTTCAACTTTTTCTTTCAAAAGATACTACATCACCATAACCTTAATGTCCATGAATAATATGAATATGAACGTTGTAGCCCCACCCGTTTGGTCAGAATCGGCCCAAATGGCACGAAACTATCGCACTAAAAATCGAAAAAAATCGTAAAAGCACGATATTCATGAGAAATATTTCTTCGATTGTACCCAAAAACAATACACCTCTAACTTCAGAGATTTCGAAGGTACCCTCCAATTTTTATCAAGATAGGATATGCCGTTTGCCCGGTAGAGAGCGAACAAACAGACAAAACAAAACAACAACAAAAAAAGCACCCGAGCTAAATTTTTTGGGGGCCAGTGAAATTGAAGTCTTCGCTTCGCTCATCCAATGAAGGGTTGAGAAAACCCCAGTGGCAATTTTCAGTATAAAAAAATATCCTAAAAGATCTCATGGGGAATTGTGCACTTCTGGCCTCGTTTATATGTTTGTTTTAAACTACGGTTGTTTTATCTCCAGCATTTTGTTTATGCCCTACGTTTACTGTTGTTTAAAATTATTCGATACCTTATCCTAAATATAGCCTATAACAAAATAATGAAATAAAATTTGACGACCTCAAGTAATTTTCTAGATAAATATACGATTTTACTAATTTTCAATTTCTTAGTCACACCAAGCTCAAGGTCGAGGTTACTGTTAGGAGAATGGATATTTCTGTTTACTTTTAGAATGATTTAAATTATGTAGTTTTTGAAGTGTTGCTTGGAAAAAGTAAGACTATTAGTAAGACAGTATAGTACCTAATTCTCGTGGAATATTACACATTTAATAAAAATAGTCTCTATAACAAAACATAAAATAACCACACATCGAGAATCTATCATTAATATGCATTTCTATTATACCTCAAACACCGATGTTTTTATCACCAGAAACGCATATTTTACTTGGGATGCTGCACTAAGTGATGCAAGAAATGTCCTAGCCCTAGTTATTACTGTCAGTCATTTTTCATATTTCGTATCACGGAAACGCATTCGTAGTCTGCCACCTGTTCGCGTTCCCTTTTTAGCCAGGTAGGCGTTGACTGGCCTTAGCGGCGGGTGCGGACTGCGGAGGCCCCCAATACCTTGCCAAGATTGCAACACCGCCTAGAATATCATAAATGAAATGCATATTTTAGTTACGCTAGGACCATCAAATACCTACCTTCGTAAATAAACTGATTAGTGAGAATATTTCAGATGTAATTATGAATAATGTGTCCGTCGCTCTCGCTCTAGCCTTTTAGCGTCGAATCGATTGGTCTTTAGAATTGGGTAGGCCTATTCCATTCCAAGTGTTTGTGTCTTCTTGTTCAAATAGGACATATTTGGCAGTTGGCAAATATCTATTCGTTCGGCCAAGAAGCCTCCGAAATATATATATACATAACCTTGCAAAGTTGTCAATAAAGCATAGGCCTACATGGACAGCCCTACAGTCGTAGATTTTCATAATTTTGTCTCAATCAGCCACAAAAAAAATCACGAATAGGCCTATAGTCAATTTTGTACTTTTTAACGAAATCAAACATCCTGAAAAAACAATTTATTTTTTAAATATTGTTTTAAAACCAATTTTAGAAAAGTGTTACTGTAGAGCCCTGTATTTCCACTTTCGTGACAACTGTTCAAAATTGCAAACACCTGTGGTGTCTGTGAGCCAAGCGATCAGGTATGTGGCTAAAACGAATGTCCCATTTAATGTATCCTCTTAATTCCAAACATCGTTTTAATTTTTAAATTCGTAGCAATTAGGACTTAACTATTAAATTTGCCACTCAGAAGGGGCGCCGGGTTTTCTAAATTCCGAGGGGTGCTTCAATATTTCACTTACAATTCGGAGGCAGAGGATAACCTTCAAAACTGCCCGTCAGTGATTTTCTAAAACGTTTTTTATGCATTGTTGTGAATTATATCAGTGGTCAAATGTGTAATTATTGTCATGATATGGATATATTTTATTCAGTGACGGATAGCCCTGATTCATGGGGTTCATTTTCATGATTTTCACATAATTATAAAACGAAAACTATCTACGTATCGGGGGGGGGATCGCCTTTGGTTTTACAAAACCAGGACATATTTGTAAAATCAGGACGTTAGTGCACAACTTTAGATGGCATAAAAAAACGTAAAAAATCGGAAATAGCATAAAAGGTCAATATAATCAATATAATCGATCAATATAGGAAGCTCATGGGGGAGGGAGGTAGATAACGATCGTCCCACCACTCCTCTCCATCCTGTATCCGCCACTGAATTTGTTGAATCATTTTAGCCTCTCTATGTCTACCATTGAAAATATATTAAATGTGGGCCTAAATTCCCTTTTCTGTTCAGACATGAGGCATGCACAGGAAAGGTCTACCATTATATTTTATGGTTGTAGATTTGTTATTTGCAAAACAAGAAAATGCCACAGGACAATTTCCACAATTGAGTCACAATCCGATTTACCATCAGACTTGCCAGATTTACCAAAAATAACTTATCTCTAAACTAACTAATCATATGAACGTATTTGTAAATATAGATAGGTAGCTCAAAACTTTGTTATTATAGGGCCTAGGCCTATTTTTTAAATTCAGAATATTTACAGGGTTGCTGCCGAAGGGCGCTTGTACTTTTGTGGCGATACCATTGACGTGAAATGCTACTATTCTTTTTTACTACACTACACCTGGCACCCATGTTTTGTTTTATCTGGTATTTGTCATTTAAAAACGTCTAGCAAATCGCAACTATCCAATTTCCTAAACTCGAGTTTTCGTGTCTTGCACTTCAAATAAATATTTCGTGTACCAGTGGCGACCGGTAGGCGGTAGGCCTATGTACATTTTTAATTGTTCTTTCAAGTTTGCTAATTACTATCGCCAGGTGTAAGCCAACACACGACATACATAACAAGTGAAGGCAAACTAGTTCGCAGATCACTCTGTCAATGGCCTAGCATTCCTCCAAGAACCCTTTGAACTTGTCTTTCTTACCAGGTCATCGATCCGATTGTATGATTTAGTTCTAGTCTTCGGTCCGAAATATACATTTCAAACCGGTGATTTCTTATAAATGCCAAAACACGCTAGTAATATATAAACGTGGCTTCATGTTAAAATAATTTGTAATTCATTTCTTTCGACGATAAATCGAATCTCAGCTGAGTTTTTTTGTATTTTATGTATAAGTATAAAGCTAAACACGACAAAAAAATGTAGTTACGGCCCCTACGGCTACGAGTGTCTGCAGGAAGGGTTGAGTAAACGCAGTCTTCTAAAACATTTTATGAAGACTGCGTACAAGGTCAATAGTGGACTGGATACCCTCGACCAGAAAGAAGTAAATCAAGGGCTGTGTACAGAAGATACAAGCGTCAAGACCCATCGATATACTCATTTAGTGTATTATAGGTGTAAACTCTAGAGTAGATGGAACTTCACCACAGAGAAAACAGTGTAGGCCCTACACTCCAGTTAAATTGTGCTCTTTCCGCACGTGTTGTGCGATTTGGCGGGGCTGGAATATCGTCTCAGCTTTTCTCTAGGTTGCAATTCTTGTGCCTATATACACAAAACCGTGGAATTTATACAGGAAGTCGCACTATTTATTTTGTATGCTTCAAGATTTTGTGAGTGGTTTCATCATTTCGTTCTCGGCATGCCGATAAAATAGTTTCGAAGTCTTCAATTCATTAGGTAATAAAGGTCAATATGGTCAATGGTGTGCTTGTTGTAGGCCCAATACAGTTTGAAAAGTGGGCACCGACAGGGTTGGCTCAAGCACAAAGCGCAAGACTCTGATACGAGAGGCCCCAGACGAATTTCACCACCGGCAATCCTGACTGAAGGGCCACGAATGAAGGACATTCACTTCTCCATTGTCCAAAGTCCCAAATACCTAGTTAGGCCTAGACACCGGAAGGCGGACATGCATGGCACCCAGAGCAGGTTTCCCATCGAGAAATGTAGTTTGAAATGTGGGGTTACACGTTGAGAATTGATAAACAAGTGCAACAAATTGAAACCTTTTTAGTTGTTTCTAGAAAGTTGGCCTATCTTCATTTATGCAATTTTTGCTTCAAGGTTCACAGCAATTAAAAAACTTTTTTTTCAATTACTAGCTCGGGTACATGCAGATAAACAGTTTCTTTTCGAATGTAGCCTGTGGCCCAGTGCAGGCCTATGCACCACCATTGATGCAAGATCTCCTGAAATATAGGGATTTCAATTCCATTAATTTAGTCGACCAGGTAGGCCTAGATTTTAGGAGCCACTTTCAAGTAGGGCCTAGACCTATACATTATAAATAGTTAGTGCCGGGCGGATTGTCCCGCTGGGACTAGAACGAGACTACCAGTACCAGACTACTTGACCCCACCGCGCTGTAATAATCATTACCTACTGAGATCGCACCTATCGCCATGCTGTAATCGGATCAGAAAGCAATTAATCTCTCCGGCCTGCGCAGTCAGTCAGTCTTCACACTATCGAGCCATTCTCCTGCGTTGACTTATCAGACTTTACACTTACAGTGGCGGCTATTGTGTCTAGTCGGTTACAATCTTGCCCCTCACCCGTTGGTAGGATAAGACCATCCCATCTGATTCCGCTCGCCCAAAGTCTCCTTCGTCACATTCAAGGAAACTAACAATTAATACTAACTGCACGCACTGCAATGATAAATTAGTAAGTGGTTGGTGTGGCTGTACTCTTCGCTAGCATTTTATTACGCTATTTTGTTTTCTAAATTTGATAATTGGTGTGGCTGTACGCTTACGCTAGCATTTATTACGCTATTTTTTTTCTAATTTGATAATTTCCTATTTTAAGAGGATATTGACATCGTTACAGCAATTCGTCCTTGACAGATGACACAAGATGCTGAAATTTTGAAATATAAGGCTCTGCAGTAACACATTTCCAAATTTTGTTTTAAAATAATCGATAAAAAATAAATTAGTTTTCACGAATTTGATTTTGTTAAAAACTCCAAAATTGACTATATTCGTGATTTTTTCTGGCTGATTGAGACAAAATTTTGAAAATCTATGACCGCAGGGCTGTCCATGTATGCTTTATTGACAACTTTGCAAAGTTTTATATACGTCGGATGCATCTTGGCCGAGCGAATAGCTATTTGCTAACAATGTGTCCCATTCTCTCTTAACTTATCGTTGACATGGTGATCGTATATTGAAATTTGAAACTAAAACATGCAAAACTGATCATTAATATGCTCGGCTCGCTGGGAAGAGTCGTATAAACCTAATTAATTACCTAAATACAGTACGTTAACTTTCCAGTTTCCACCCTTCGACGGATCACTTCGTCGAAATATGCGTAGGCATATGCCTAGACGAGCCATTTCCCATCATTCATGTCCTATTTATCCTTACCAAGCACATTTGTGGATTTAATTAATGAGAGTTAGGGGAGTAACCGTTGGTTTGGGTGCAAGATGCTTTTAGCACAGATATAATATTAAGTGTAGTTTTGCCTGTTGCCAACAACTTATTTAGAATTGGTGTATATACATACAAAAAAGGGGTTGGACAATAATTGCTGGTGAGTGGTGGAACTTTCTGCACCTGCAACAGGGATCACTCGACCATGAAATAAAACCATGCATTAAATGCACACCTTGCATAGCCTGAAACGTAGGCTACTCATGCATTAGGCAGTGAACCGCGTTATTATTTCTCAGTTGTGACCTTATAAAGTCGAGGATCGGACGGTGGAACATCGAACTACACCGATACTGGATCAGGCGTAAGTGTGGTGTTACTGTTGGTTCTCTACTTCACGCAAGTCCACCCACGTCTCTACTCCAATGAATATATTCATCATTTACTTGATATTGCCTGAAGTTTAGTTAAGAAACAATAGTGATATTTCTCGATTTAGATAGTCGGGAAACACTGCCGTAGGTGGAATTGTTAATATTTAATACAATCCAGAAATTACAAATCCATCCCGATCGGGGTTCGAACCCGAGTCTCCCACATTCCGGGCAGGCGCCTTTAGCCAACTAGACCACCGAGACGGTAACTATTTAACTTCTGAATTGTAGTTACATTATAGAACTGAATGGATGGAACAATGAAGCATCGAAAAACTGTTGCTGTTGAATTGACCAAACAAACATTGTATAATGTCATTATACCTTACGCAGGTATGAGCGAGGGTATATTTCTCGATTTGGATAGTCGGGAAACACTTCCGTAGGTGGAATTGTTAATATTTAATACAATTCAGAAATTAAAAATCCATCCCGATCGGGGCTCGAACCCCGAGTCTCCCACATTCTCACAATGTTCACATTCGGGATGGATTTTTTAATTTATGGATTGTATTAAATATTAAATCAATAGTAATCCTGTACCGTTACCATATTTTAAATTTTGTAATGTGTGTTGTGTGTTGGTTAGCTGCAATCTGTATGAACAGTAGGTATGATATAGGTGCGTGAAAGGCCTCCTGCCAAATTGTGTATGCAAAGCTGTAAAGATGCCATAATTCTCATCTGACAGACTGACAGTTGCAAACTTGTGCATCAACATGCAATATAGAGATCTCTTTTGGTACGGAAATATCTTGAACGAGAGCGCTCTCCGGAGATGTGTGGATGATTTGGCCTGGATTGCTCTCTCGTGTATGAAATTCTTGTTTTAGTTGTAATAGCCTATTCTGGGTTGCCGGTTGCTTTATTGCCTTAGATGTTATAAGTTATACTTTTTGGGGGTTTCCGTTTATTGTTAATTCCTTTATCAATCTAGCTGAGTCTGAGGTGATATTGACTTCTGTGAGTTGAATTATCCTGAAACTTACTTGGTACAGCCACGCTATTTTCCAAAAATCTTCAGTACTATTTCAACTTTTTTTCCGTGTGAAACCATGCCCTGGGACGATTTAGCCTAGGTTATCTTCCAGGTATATTTGGAATAACGATATTGTGAAGGGCATGACCGAGGGCTGTTTTTGAGGACCCATTCCTTTGTATTCGCTTTATCGACTTAGGAAAACTTCGGATAAAACCAATCACAGGACTGCCTCTGGCGGGAGCGGGATTTGATCCCTTGCCCTCCCACACCAGAATCTCGTTCGTTACCCTTGAGTTGTGATGTAAAATGCTCGAGCATTTTCTTTTGGAGAATATTCTAGAGCACGAGCATTTTCCAAGCATATTATAAAAACTTCATATTTGCATAATAAATTGTGTTAGGGCCTATTTGGGGGGGGGGGGGGGGGCTTGGGACAATGATACCACTTTTTCAATTTATTTGAAATTGCAATAAACGTCATGTTTTTTGCATATGGAAATAATAATTTAGAAAGTAAAACTATATTAAAATAACAGTAAAGGCATGATTATTATTGTAAAAATAAAATAAAAAAGTACCGGCAGTATTTTTTTGACGGGGGTATTACTATTAGTATTATTTAAATATACAAATCATTGGACTATTCACTGTTAACTTACATTTTTGTGTGTGCACCTTGGCCTAATGTTGTGTTGAAACCAGAGGCATAAGCTAACAGTAACAGCGTACTGCAAAAAGTGAAGTTTGGCCACAGCCAACATAGGCACACAGGCAAACATTCTTAAAAAGGTGGGAATGTTATAATATATTTGAATTTTGAACATTTGTTAACATTGTAGACTCTGGGAAGAAAATGCTCAAATATGCTCCGAGCATAATCTTTCAGAGAATATTCTCGACGGGCATCTCTTCTACCCTTGAGCTACATCTGTCGGTGTATTTCATTTCCCCCTCTTTTTTCCAAAACTTCTTTTGGTCTATACAGTTATAGAAATTGGAATTGTCAAAAGCTATTCGCTTGCACTTGCACAATGATAGCGTGTCATCATAAACTTGCTCGTAAATAGCTGACTGCGGAAGACAGCGTTTTACAACTTAGATACCTATTCATAGATACTGGTACTGTAAGATACCTATTCATAGATACTGGTACTGTAGGTTGTGGCGTGCTGGTACTAGGGAATCGAACCTAAACCTGGAATAATGGATCCTGATCATTATTATTCACCGAAAGATTTACCAAATTCACGCTTGGTCCGAGTTCTATATTTTCAGTTCCAATAGGAAGTATAACAGCTGTATAACGTTTGTGGGTTCTCCCTACACTCAAATCTGATTTAATCTTCATTCAGTTATGTCCATATTCGTAGTTTAGTAACCGATTCTCGAGGCGTGCAAACTCGGTCTGCCACAGCCACAATGGCAACAAGCAAAATTCTTAAAAAAGGTGGGAGTGTTATGATATTTTGATTTGAACTATTAGTGTAGCCATTGTAACTCGGGAAGAAATGCTCAAAATATGCCCGAGCATAATCTTAGAGAATATTCTCGAACGGCATTTTCTACCTTTGAGTTAGCACGTATGTTCTGTGTATGCATTGTTCCCCTCTCTTTCAAACTTCTTTTGGATCTATAGAGTTTATGAAGTTGGAAATTGTCAAAAAGCTTCAATAGCCTTGCACTTGCTAATGATTAGCTTTGTTCATCATAAAATTGCTCGTAAATAGCCGAACTAGCTGAAGACAGCGTTTTACAACTTAGAATACCTTTTTCATAGATACTGGTTAAATGTTAGTTTTCAGAGTTGTTGGTATAGAATCGAACCTAAACTGGAATATGGATCCGATATTTTATTCACCTAAAAGAGTCCAAATTCACGTTGGTCGAGTTCTATATTTTAGTTCTAAATTGGAAGCATAAAGTGATAACGTTTGTAGGGTTCATCCCTACACTCAATCTGATTTAATTCTTCGATTCAGTTATGTCACATATTCGTAGTTTAGTAACCGATTCTCGAGGCGTGCAAAACTCCAACGGTCCATCCATCCAGCCCATCCGTGGTCGAACGTATTCTAAAATTCTTCTACGAACGAAAGTGTTGATTGTGCTGTGGTACTGTTGATCTCCGTATTAGTGTAGTCCTACATGTACTGAACGAGACTATGAGTGGCAACAATATATGATGGCGAACCATTACAATAGTCCATGCTTATACCTCAAGCGGGATTCAAAGCCACGCCCCAACCGTATGAGACACTGCGGTAACAGCGTTCGTAAAAGATCAGATTTGGTTGTTAGATTTAATTCTAAAACACACATTAACTGGCTTGTATAAAGTTTATTATTATGTGGACATGACAGTTTATATGTTAACAAAAACATAATAATAAAATAAACCAATGCCATTTACTTTTCACAATATTTCGGCTGCTCCACGAGTTGAAAGTTCGTCTTCGGTTGCCACTGCTAGCACAGCAAGTGTAATATATTATCTGTGCTGCTATTATAGTGTTGTCTAGATGCAGCCTCATGTTGATTGCTTCTTTTTTGATAGTAGTCATTGATAATTGATATTGTGTAATTTTGTAAGTAGAACGTCGATTGTCCAAATAATAACCATCTTATAATTGTGAGATTTCAGTTGTCAAAGAGTATGTATTTGACAATTTGTTTTCTACAATCTACATAATATGGCATTCGTCTCCACTTATCCAGAACACTGGGGCGTTTCTAGGAACTGACGTTTTCAGGTTCAGCTTAAACAAAGGAATTGTTAATAATTCCCCGTGTCTGTGTGTAGGCTTGTCAGCTTGTCAATTTGTCTTTGTTTGTATGGTTGGGTGAGTGGTGGCCATTTGACGAGTGATCTGCATACTTATTGTTGCTCCTTCTGTACACGAGGCCACCCATCGTTCGTTGATTCTGCAACGATGACCTCGCTTTATATCTCGCGTCTCGAGGTTTTTTACTCTTTTTTTCTCTCTCGTAAAAGGTGGGAACTCAAGCCAAGTATTTTCCAGTTCTCTAAATGCATCACAACAATGTTGAGTGAGTGTGTTGCTTAACTTCTCTATTTATACAATTCGTTATTCGAGACGCCGAGTCGTGAATTTGTGATGGATGAGAAAACCCATTTTTTATTCGGGATTCGAGCCCACGTCTTTTGAATTTGGAGTACGTTTTGAACCGGCGCAACCGTATGAGGCACCGCGGACGGCAACGATAATCATTATTTTATGTAGCATTTTACTACGACTAGGAAGCTTCGCAAACGCTTTGTCAGGTGCGTTGTTGGATGAGCGTAATTTTTTAAAAACGAAAAAAGCGTAAAAGTGCGATTTTCATGAAAAGTAATTTTTCGATTAACCTCAAATTTCATACGAATATATTAATTCATAAAATTATGGTTCTGTGAAAAAATCATTACAATCGGATAAAGCATGGAGGTGTTACAAAACAACTCAAAAAAAGTTTAAAAATTTAAAAAATTAAAAAAATGCGATTTTCACGAGAAATAATTTTTCGATTGCGCTCAAATTTCACACGAATTTATAAATTCATAACACTAAGGTTCTGTGAAAAAATCATTACAATCGGATAAAGCATGAAGGTGTTATAAGTCGAAGGAATTTAAAAAATCGGAAAAAATCGTAAATAAGTCGCGATTTTATGAGAAATAATTTTTCGATTGCGCTCAAAAACGTGGCAGTTCTAAATTCAGAGATTTCGAAGGTCTCCAGAAAATTTCATCGCAATTGGAGTACTGGTTTAACCGGAATCGTGTTAACAGACACACAAAAATACAAACAGAAAATAAAACATTCCGGATTTTTTTCTCCAGTGTAGTAAAATGGAATCTTCGCTTCGCTCGCTACGCTCATCCAATAAAATTACTTGCCGGGGCCCTAACCGTTTACTTTACTCTGCCTTGTTAGCTATCTTCTAAACTTTTCCAGAAGTACCAACTCACTCTTAGTCTTCTTCGGACAACGGGACAAGTGATTACCGGTAAATTAAAAGTGGCTGTGGGTAGCTGTAACGTGGAACCGGTGGAACTGTTGTCGCATGGGGCAGCGCAACACGCGACGCGGCTGGACGTGGACGTTGAAGTGCACACAACGAGGAGCATCATTGCAACAATCCGCTGACCACTTTCCTAGGAATAGGTACCGTTATTGGAGGGTTCAATGCTTCGTCTCACTGCTCTCAGCTCACGTGGATAAACCCCGGAGTAAATGGCAGGGACGAGCCTGTATGGTGCTCTCTCTCATCAGGAGCATGCTACGTGCCGTGCCCGTCTATGCTCGTCTGTAAAACATTGCAATTGCATGGAGAAGTGAATTGACATCCATCAAAATAACAGTTCCTTTTCCATGTACGAGATGCGGTTTGCCATGCAGGGTCGGGGGCGAGGGGAAGCAACCGCCCCCCATCCCAAGAATCATCTCCGCCCCCCCAACCAACGTGTTATACTGTGTGTGTGTGTGTTTGTTTTTTTTACTGTGGCAATAATTATGCAGACGCAATGGCGCAAGTGTAATTCATAAATATTTTCTTTCTATATTTTAGTCAAGTTGATTTGTTCATTTACTTTATTTATTTATTTGACGTAGACGCACAATTTTGGTTTGTCTTTGTCCACTCCTTGTTTTCTGCGGACTTAGTGGCTGAGTTTCATTGCCAATTCGGTGGTTTGATGCTGGGTACCAAACTCAAGGATTATTCTTCATCATGATTTTATTAAATATTATTTGCACTTGCAACCCAAGATCACTATGCGGGGGGGGGGGTATTTACACGACAACACTGTGATTTAGATCTGCCCCCGCCCCCCTAATCATTGTACTCGTCTCCCAGCCGCCCCCCTTGTATAAGATCCTAGAGTCGCCCCTGTTGCCATATCGTCAAGGGTGGGGGGCCGTAGTATTCAATTGCTCCTGAAATATTCAACTCTTGGGTCCACTCTTTGTAAAAATGGTTTATTTGAAGTACTGATAAACACCCGGCGTTGATGCCTTGTTGAAGAGTTGAAGAAGTAGTGGCGGCTGAGAGGGAAGGTGAACAACCGGATTCCTACTGATGAAAGGAGAAGTGTTTGAGTTGAGGTAACCAGGCGTGCGTTGACCTCGAGTAGCTTATGCTGCACCCGGGCGGGCTGCTCGTAGTGACAGACAGTGGCGTAGTGGAGACTTGGAGGCTCGGAGACTCAGTGGCGTAGTGGAGACTTGGAGGCTCGGAGACACAGTGGCGTAGTGGAGACTTGGAGGCTCGGAGACACAGTGGCGTAGTGGAGACTTGAAGGCTCGGTGTCAACAAAGACGCGCGGTGCTTTCTCCAGGGGCTCGTGAGTTATTATTGTGGGGGCATGCACATGAGTTGGAAGTGTTATTCTGCGGAAATAAAGGGGTCTGGGGCGCAGCCCCAGCCGTCGGAGGCGAAATTTTTTCAGATACTTATCATCTGAATTACCCGAAAAACGACTTTTAGAGTATATTTTTCGAATTTATTGGTTGGGAAAAACTCCCCTGTGTAATTGTTAATTATGGAAAACCTAAACCATCCAAAAATGTAATTACCGGTATTATATGTTTGATTAAAGTATTACATACCCGAATAATGCCCCTTCATCTCCTCCGACACGTGCCTCAAACATCACATCGTATCTTTATTTTAAAATAAAGTCCATTCTTCGATTTTTTTGTTTCGAAAAATCAAAAACGGTCAATTACCAGTTCATTGAAAATGTCCATTTCGAGAACCACGTCTCGTTTGTTCAATGGTCGTTCTTAAAAACAGTTTTATTTTTAGATCGCTTTTATTACCGAAGTCATTATAATTTCACGACACGATAATAATTATAACACTGACTGTTCGCTCATTTGAAAACTGCATTCTAGATGTTACTTCACCAACCCTTTCGCGAACAACTTTCACTGGCTACTGACCGGACTGAGGGGGTTGGGAATGAAAGTTGGGAGCACAAAACCGTGGCGTTTGAATGGGAGTAACAGGTTTCGACTTTCGACCCATTCGCACGTGCGACTTCCTTAGCTATATCAGACGTTAATACCAAAAATTACCAGAGGGCTGGTTCTGCTGGCCGACCGTAGTAAACCATGCAAAAACTGTGCGCACATTCGGAGAGTGCACCCCTTGTGCAAGCACTTACTGCAGAATCACTCCTGCCGAATATGCCTTGCTCTGGGCCGGCCAAAACATCCATTCAAAACTACTGTATGCAACTATGTATTGGGAATATTACAATTGGCCTTAACCTTAAATTTGAAATTTAGTTAGCGCTGATATTTCGCGGGTGTCTTCCCACAGTGCCGCTTCCCGTAAGGCCATCAACCTTTTTTTTCCCCCTATGCCATCATTACTACCTGTCGATAAAGACCATGTTGCAGGTAGCGTTGATGGCCTAAGGGGAATTGATTTATTCCCGTTTGGCCAACACCCTGCATTTCATTATGGAAAATACAAAGAAGGTTTGTTGGCGTTGGGGTAATTGATTTATTCCCGTTAGGCCAACAGAGTATATGCATCGTTTACGGTAAGGAGTGTGGTGTTGTTGGCGTTGGGGTAATTGATTTATTCCCCTTTGGCCAACACCCTGCATTTTATTATTGAATATGTAAACAAGGTTTGTTGGTCTAAGGGGAATTGACTTATTACCCCAACGCCAAAAACACCCCACTCCTTACCGTAAACGATGCATATACGCTGTTGGCTTAACGGGAATAAATCAATTACCCCAACGCCAACAAACCTTCTTTGTATGTTCTATAATGAAATGCAGGGTGTTGGCCTAACGGGAATAAATCAATTCCCCTTAGGCCAACAAGTGTAACATGGTCTTTATCGACAGGTAGTAATGATGGCATAGGGGGAAAAAAAAAGGTTGATGGCCTTACGGGAAGCGGCACTGTGGGACGGCTCCATTGCGCGTGCACCTGTGCATCTATACACGAACCGCTCCTGACTGACTACAGCACAAAGCGCCCATAGGCTACAAACTTGATGTTGATACCCCCCCCCAAACCAATGATGCTGGTTTTGTTTCAATTTGCAAGACGTCCCTTCTTGGAATTACGGCGTTGACATTAAATTTGTGGTCTTCATCACTTCATTTTACGATTTTGACGGGTGCTGGTAATGGGGAATGACATTTTTAACTTTTGGTATTAGTATTAGTAGTTTTAGGGCGCTTTAACAGCTAAGATTATTCGCGCCTCTAAGATAAAAAAAATTCCATAAGTTTGAGTTACCTTACCACCATGTATACTTCTTTCCAAGGGGAGGGACGTAAGGGGAGACGCGGGGGGACAAGGGGGTGGACAGGCCTGTGTTGGTCAGAACCAGCCACAAGCGTATGGGGAGGGCAGGGGTTCCCCCACGTCGTGGTCGTCTTCGTCTGTGTCATCATCCGTCCGTGTTGTCATTGTCGTCGCCGTCGGGGAGGTAGTCAAAGGGAAGGGGACAGTTCCCCGACGACGACCCAGAGCTCGCCATTAGTTTCAGGGAGTGATTAATACTCTCCTAATCATGGGTGAAACCACGAGAAGGTTGCGAGTTGGACTTTGATGGTCCAAACTTTTGGTGGTTCCGTGGATATATGGGGATGCTTAGAGATCTCGACGGCATGTGCTCCCAAATTGTTCACGCCAATGCACTAGGTTCCACTTCCAGAGGCGTATGAATAACGTATAATGGAATAACGTATAATCCCGTGTTCGACGAGAAATAAGGCATAAATGCCGTTCCAAAAATGTATTCCCCAACTCCAATATGTATTTCAGAAAACATTTACCGTAAGTATATTAGTTATACATTGTTCCAATTAAATCCAAATCCAGGCTGGATGTCCACTTTTGGAATACCGTATAACGATTGAATAAAAACTGCAAATATAATTTTATGCGTCGCAATTGAGAAGTCTTATAAAAAATGATTATACCTTATTCCAGTTGCTGCCATTATTCATGAAATTGTCCAAGATGGGAATAACATATAATGGAACTAAATATAATATATGTTATTCCATTTCTGCGACTTAGTTAGAAATCTGTCAATAAGTGGAACAATGTATACTCGTCTTCCAGACACATCCCTTATACGTTATTCCATTATATGTAATTCCAGTGCTTGGCGGGATAGGAGGGAAATGACATTATGTGGAAAAACATATAATGGAATTATACGTTGTTCCATAGTTTGACAGCATTACTGCCTCCATGGCAAAGTGTGGAACAACGTATAATTTATGTTATACACTATTCCAACTTGTGGCGTTATGATCGGAATTCGGAATACGTCAACGAATGGAACAACGTATAATTTGTGTTATACACTATTCCAACTTGTGGCGTAATGATCGGAATACGTCAACGATTGGAATAACGCATAATATTTTGAGTAAGAAACTCTTAACTACAGTTGTAAATACGACCGATAGATCGCGCCACAACCCTTTCTTCGTTTTCTTGTTTAAAAATTTAAAAAAAGTTAGAAACACAATTTTACTATTCTTTATTATGAACAGTTTTTCTCCTTATTCCAAAACGATCTTTTCTGAGTTACTCCACCCAGAGGCTCAATTATGCAAATTTTACTAAGATTACCACTAAAATCCGAAATATTATGGCTACAAGCTGTATTCCTGTAACTTTATTGAAAATTAAATTCATTAAATTAAAACATACGTGGGTTCGAAATTGGTACAAAAGGACATGTAAATTAGTTCTAAGCCAAATATGTCATAACACATATTTCTATCCAAATTCATATTCTAGAGACAGTACAGAGGATAGGTTTGAAAAAAATGGTTTTTACTACTAAAGGTGGGGAATGAAAAGAAAAGAAAGAAAATAAAAGAAAAAGAAAAAGAAAAAGAAAAAGAAAAAGAAAAAGAAAAAGAAAAAGAAAAAGAGAAAGTAAAAGAAAAAGGAAGAAAAATAGTATAAAATAAAAAACCGATTCATTAGACGATTTCACTCAAACAATCAGGATCTTCCAATATTTTTTATCAAAATTTATCAAAATGCTTCCAATAATAAAAAATGATACAAAATAAGAAGAGAACGACCATAAACCGTTCAGCCCACAAAATATGTTACACAAATTATGGTATGTGCATTTATATAATTGATTTTCTTCACCATTTTCCCATCATATTATTATGTTGGCAGAAACGTTTATGGCCGTTATGTTTATATTATTTTTATTTAATGTATAGATTGTTGGAAGTTTTTTCTATAGATTGTTGGAAGTTTTTCCATTCTTTGACCTTCAATTTGAAAGAGTCTTTGAAAGATTCGAAATGAACAGTGTTTTATGTCATTACACATAAACAATAGGGAAACGCCAAAGTCGTTGTTAAACGAGTGAGTGAGCCATGTGTTGAGTACCGGTTACATTACTTTTCTCCCCCTACATTAGGCCTACCTAGCCTATCATAGGCTAGAGAGGCGCATTATGACCTTACAGTTGACGCGCCGTCCCCGTATACCAACTAAACTTTAAAAAAACTATTATTTTTACGAATATAATTATCAACTTAAATGCAAATGTTCCCGGGTACTCACCACATGACTCGCTCACTCGTCTAACTACGACTTTGGCGTTTCCCTAGTCTAGTTGGCTAAGGCGCCCTTGTAGCCGAAATGTGAAAGAAGTGAGTTCAATCCCCTGTCGGGAAAGATTTTGTAATTTCTAGATTGTATTTAAAAAATAATTAAACATGTTTTGAAATGCATATAACGCAGTGAAGTCCATCATCTGTGGCAATAGGGCCTACTATGGTCAACATAGCCAGTACGAAAAACGTGAAAATATTGCAAGGTTTACTCAATCTACGAGCGGAATTTGGGGGTACCTTGACGTGCAACATTCGACAGACCTTGCATGGGCACGGCACGTTCACGGCCAGGCGAATAACAAACAAAAAATATTTTTTCAAAATCTAAACCATTGTCGTTAAAATAATTTCTAAACATTAGAAGTCTATTTTTCAGTTTATTATTTCTTGTAGGTTTAAATCGCAATGGATCTTGCTGATTTTTTTAGCAGTTCTCAATAAACTCGTACCGGATGTCTGTTTTAAATTTCAGCGCAATCTGTTCAGCGATTCGGCTGATTTTTAGCGTACACATACACACACACAAACACGCAGACTAACAAGCGCCGTTTGAGTTGAATGGAGATCACTCCGTTCGCTGCGCTCACTCGTTTAATTATTGGATGAGCGAAGCGAAGACTTCAATTTCACTGACCCTACCAAAAAAAATTTTTTTTTTTGTATTTTTGTCTGTTTGGTCTCTCGCGTTCTACCGGGAAAACTGCATATTATGCGATCTTGATAAAAATTTGAGGGCACCTTTGAATTCTCTGAACTTAGACTTGCCACGTTTTTGGGTACAATCGATCAAATATTTCTTAAGATTATCGTACTTTTACGATTTTTATAAACTTGTTAATAAGATATTTTCGTGACATTTGGCAAACGGCTACTCCGATCTCGATGAAACTTTATGGGAATGTTTAAAATCACTGAAATTATATGTAGTGATTTTAGAAACATTTTAGGAAATATTTCCCCCCGGTTTTTAATACGATATTTTCGTGACATTTGGTCCGATTCTGACCAAACGGGTGAGGCTACAACGTTCATATTTTACATTGAGATAAAGATAATGGTGATGTAGTGCCTTTTGAAAGAAAAAGTTGAAAACGTTGTTCAAAATTTAATAAAGGTATAATAAAGAAAAAAATAAGAAAATAATAAAGAAGAAAAGTGAAACTTTTCGAAATATTGCAACATAATTAAAAACTTATTTCCCACCTAAGAACAGTGTTAGTTCAACTAATTCATAAAATATTATTCAATGGTTCTACTGGGTTAAGGCCACCTTCCTTTAAACAAACATATCTTCTTTTCTTGATTTTGAGAATATTTTCATTTTTTAAAATAAGGGTGAAAGTTTCCTACATATTTTGGCGGAAAAAAACGGGTCATACGTCACCAGCCTTCATGATACCAATCAACCAAACACGTAACGATATATCAATTTACACGCTTTCGGAGATTATCTTGGCTGTGGAAGCATATTTTGACATCTAGTTTGTTCTAATATGCTTAATATTTTATTTTATACATTTAGTAATATCACTTCGTAAGCTTTAACCGCATTTTACTTGATAATAATAAGTAAAAACACAATGCTGATTATAAAACTTGGAAAAGGACATCAATTGTTGTTTATTATTAGCCATTGTTGTATGAACCAAACTCTTTGGTAAAAGGAGGGAATTTCGTTGTTTATCTAGGCGGCCGTGTTCGTCATGAAGGCCGGTGACGTAGGCAGCCGTTTCAAAATAAATGTACGGGAAATTTAAAAGGTCAAACTTTGACCTGAATAGATATTGAAACGATTAACTTTAAAAATCTTAAATTATTGTTTATATCATTTTTCGACGAATATCTATATATTGCAGATACTGTTACCGATATCTGGAACTTATGCAAACTTATGCAATCCTATACGAAATTAAATACATTGTAAAGCAAAATCATCCTTGAATAAACAAAAGTATAAATACTCATAAATTAAATTATGTTTTGTAAATGATTCAATGGCTCATTGACAAACCTTTTTTAAAATTGGAAAAATCGTTGTTTCTTCAAGAAATTAATGTGTGCAGCATTACTCATAAAAATGTTTTCCACGTGAAAACCTGAACAATTAATGCCTCTCTTTATGTGGTGATAAACTAGGTCTTCTTCTGTTTCTATTATGCCTACATTGACAAATTTAAGTCATCATGTGACTTGATAACCTATATAGAACTTTCCTTCCTCCTCTTCCCTAAAGACCTTCTTCTTTGCCTAAAACCAGCCTGCTTTCTTTTATTTTGGTTTTAAAATGTTTTTAACCTGTGGCGTATGCCTAATTATCAAATAATTAATGGTTAATTAACGGTGACAGATATTTCACAGGCTGCTTTCGTGTTCAGTTTAAGTTTAAATAATGTGATATTGAAGCAAAGCATGTGTATAATTTACAATTGCAATTTTTGTCATTTATAATATATATTTATATTTTTCAATGTCGGGGAAAAAAATATTTCTATTAACACTAAACATGACAAATTTATCATCACTTTAAAATTTCTGCGGATAATTAACAAATTAATTTTGATTTGACGTGTGAGCGCAGCGAACGTATTCTACAATTTCAATTCAAACTACGCTTATTCTGTGACTGTGCATGTATGTGTGAGTACTAAAAAAAACCGCCGAATCGCACGTCTAAAGATGGAACAACATAGGAACTCGAAACAGAGTACTTTATTCCAGGAAGCTACACATTATGAATAATAGTGCTCAAAGATGGAACAACATATACTCAAAACATTATATTAGGGTTTTCCACCATGTAACCAATTTTGTATTACCTAACACTTCATGCCAGAACAACGTATACCCGATAGAGTTCAACACTTGAAATATTATACGTTGTTCCACTTTGTTACGTTCTAAAATTATAACACTTTACTTCGGAATAAGATATAACAAAATGTATTATGTTATTCCACACTTTGCCATGCGTACAATACCGTTTCACGTTATGGATCTGTGTCTAACGCGAAAGTAAAATATACTCTGAAGATTATACGTTGTTCCACTCGTTGACGTATTCCGATCATTACGCCACAAGTTGGAATAGTGTAACAGAAATTGTACGTTGTTCCACACTTTGCCATGGAGGCAGTAATGCTGTCAAACTATGGATCAAGGTATAATTCCATTATATGTTATTCCACATAATGTCATCCATTTCCCTCCTATCCCGCCAAGCACTGGAATTACATATAATGGAATAACGTATAAGGGATGTGTCTGGAAGACGAGTATACATTGTTCCACTTATTGACAGATTTCTAACTAAGTCGCAGAAATGGAATAACATATATTATATTTAGTTCCATTATATGTTATTCCCATCTTGGACAATTTCATGAATAATGGCAAAAACTGGAATAAGGTATAATCATATTTTATATGACTTCTCAATTGCGATGTATAAAATTATATTTGCAGTTTTTATTCAATCGTTATACGGTATTCCAATAGTGGACATCCAGCCTGGATTTGGATTTAATTGGAACAATGTATAACTAATATACTTAAGGTTAATGTTTTCTGAAATATATATAGGTGTTGAGGGGTACGTTTTTGGAACGGCATTTATGCCGTTTTTCTCGTCAAAAACGAGATTATACCTTATTCCATTATACGGTATTCCACTCCCCCACTTCCAGACTTATTCGCCGGCCCTGCTCCCGCATCAAGTTCAAGGATGGATTTCTTCGTGTATCGGGGTTCCGTTCCGATGGAGTTTGCTCAAGAGACGGTGTCAGAAATAGGCCCGTTCTCGAACAGCTTTGTTGTTATGGATGGATGTATTAGGTGATTAGGTCTCGTCTTGCTGTAAAACAATGCTTTTCACGACAAGTGAAGGGGGTGGGGGGAGCGGTCTGTTCGCTAGAAACTGCTCGCGAAACTTGAGGCTAGTGTGGTGTGTTCATTCAGGAGGCCGTGAGTTCGATCTCAGCTGTACAGTTGTGTTATAGGTGTGTGCTCTAGCGACGACATTTTGCCCTCCGTTAACATCAAATAATGCAATGGTGCCATTCGAGACGATGAAGTGTGATATGAGGATGAGCAAATAACTCTTTATCTGATCCGAGCTCAGTGGGAACCTCATTATTACATGGATGGGTACCAACCATGAACCATGTATACTAGGAAAACGCTCAAGTCCCGCCGCGTTGATGGATGAGTTTTTTTTGTAAGTTTTTAGTTTGCGTAGGACCACTTTTCCTTTGCAAGTGCTTTTGAATGCATTGTAGGTGATTGTTGTCAAGTTTCTATTGTTACTTGTTAATTGTTATTATAACCTAAAAAAAATCTTATTTAAACCTTTATTTCTATGAAATTTGGCTAACTTTTTCAACTTTTTCTTTCAAAACATACATCACCTTTACCTTAATGTCCATGTGAAATACGAACGTTGTAGCCCCACCTGTTGGTCAGAATCGGCCAAAATGTCACGAAAATATCGCACTAAAAATCGTTAAAGTACGATATTCACGAGAAATATTTCTTCGATTGTACCCAAAAACGTGGCACGGCTAAGTTCAGAGATTTCGAAGGTCCCGTCCAATTTTCATCAAGAACGCTTATGCCGTTTGCCCAATATCGTGCGAACAAACAGACAAAAAAACAAAAACAAAAACAAAACTTAAAACAACCGAGCGAAATTTTTTGGGGGGTCAGTGAAATTGAAGTCTTCGCTTTGCTCATCCAATTATGTACTTGATGGCTATAGGACAGCCCCCAAGTCACCACAGGCAGTTTACCCGGGACTTAAACTATGGAAGCAGGGATAAACCCAAAACGTGTTATGCGGGATTTGAACCCACGCCCCTTACTAGTAGGTTCCCTATACGGCTGAGAGTGAGTGAGACAGGTCCATACCGAGGAAATGGAAATGAGATGTGAACAGGTGCGGAATGTGCACGTAAAATGTGCTGAAGGCTGAAGACCCACACACATTTTTAAAAGGAATCGAATTCAAATGTAGGATAATATTGTGTGTGTATGATTCGATGTTTGGTTTGGTAGCGTAGGAACGCGTACCTGGTACGGACAGCCGCTCTAGTTGCGATGGTTGGGATAATTATTGACTGCAGCCCGGATTGTTTTTGTAGCCGTAACTACGGACGGAAAGTGCGAATATCGTCAAAACTCAAAAGTCAAAACACCATAGTCCTATAAGCTTAGCCTTGGCCCCTCGGACAGCGAAAGTTGGCTCAACAGTTGTCTTTTATTTTATGTTGGGGGGGGGGGGGGGGGGGGGACATTGCCTCATTAAAATTACTGGAAGCAATTCGAGTCGACTGCAAAGTTAAAGTTTGAACAGTTCATTTGCATTGCCTTTTATCTACAACCAAATGGAAACGTGTTTTTTTTTTTGTAATAACGTCCGTCAGTTTTCGTCCTTTTAAACTCGTGACGATGATGATTATTACTGCTATTCGAGACGATATAAATTCGTATTTTTATTATACACTACGAATCGTGCTGGTTTCCCGTGTGGACTGGGGACCGAGCCAACTCTGTCGTCAGCAGACACCGTCGTCTCGCGAACAAGGGAGAAACAGAGATCGGTATTTGAAATAGGAAATAGCTCCCAAATGATCGGTTACGATTCACCCAGAATAAATATAATGGGGATAAATAATATATAATCGAAAATAAGTATTTACTATTTGGAGAATGCGGCCGATCCGAAAGATATGTTACAAGTTTGTGGGGTTTCGCAATCTAAGACGTTACAATGTACCGAATCGCTTTGCTGAACAATGATAAGTTATGATTTCTCTGAAATAATATTTCTGCAAAACCTCTTGAAAATTAGCTGCCATTATTCTCCGTCATGCGTGTACTTGATGTAATTTCAACAATTAATGTTCAATTAAATCATTTTGATTAATAATTTAAAATACAGCTACAAAGCTGAACATATATGCAGGCAGACTATTCCCCGGTTCGGTTCCATCCCCTGCCCCACGACGACAAAGTAGGAAGTGCTATAAAACAAGTGTTCTGTGGCATAGCTGGCGCGCGCGCTGGAAATCAAGAGTGGACAATGAACCTGCTAGTTTTGAAGGTCAACGTTACACACGTCGTCATGGACCAAGATGCTGCTTGCTTGCATTCGGTTCAACGCCCGGTCAGTCCGCAACTACCTACACTCACCAAAAACATGATTGAGGATTGCTTTTTGTTTTTGATTATCCCCTGGGTATGCTAGAGGTCTATGCACCACGTGCACGTGCGCGTACGTGTTGCTAGCAAAGGATCTCTGACTCTATTCATACTATTTACGTAGGTAGGCCTATGAATGAGATTTCATTGAATTGATCTAATACATATCTAAGAAATTTGCCGCTCAAATAACACGAAAACAAACGTATTGTTTTAAATGTAGCATTTATTTATTATTTATCCATTTATATTCATCAATTGATATATTATGTCGCTGGTGGTATTATATCGATCTCTCGTCTCCTCACATCGTTCCATACGCAGCCCAATATTAGCTCATTTTTGCTTTTGTCGTTTTGTTCTGTTGCGGTGGTACATCTTGATTTACTTGCCAACGTTTCGAAGACCATGCTGCATTCTTCATCATGGCTTTAGATATGATGAATAATAAATAAATAAATAAATAATTCGTATTCAGAGTCTACCCACTCAGTCATATAACTGATTTTCAGTGGGGGACAGTAAACCAAAGCGACCAAGCCAACTCTTGTATAATATAATATGTAACATATTATTTCTATACGCCTGTTTCCAATGTAAGTTGGGTCAGGGGGTGGCTAACCACATGTTTTCTTGGGCACACAGGCCTGTCATGTTTTTTTAACTTTGTTTGTTAGCTTTTTTCAATTTCTTCTCCCCTTTCTTCTTCTCATTCTATTTCGTCCTCTTCTTTTTGCTTCTTCCTTACCAGCTCACTCCTTCTGTCCTTGCACAGTCTTTCTGCTTCTAGATCTAGGCCTAGGTAACATAGTGATAAAACAATAAAAATAAACAACAAGAGTCAATTAAGAAACATCGCAAATGTCTCAAATCCAGACGAAGCAGACAACGTGGTATTTCAAACGCTGGCAAATAAATAAAGAGATCGCGATATAATTGCCTGATCAATGACAAAAATGATGAAATAATTAAACAAAATAAATTATTACGACAAAATAGTGGGATCATCCCTACAAAAATTGGTTTTTATCGGACATACAATGTTGTCTTTAAGAACCATTCTCAATATTCCAGTAACATTTCACTGATTCATTTATAATAATTGTACTCTGGTGTATTTCTTTACCTTATTTTCCGAGTGATAGTTTTGATAGTGGTTGTTGTATTGTGTATATATTTTTTTTTGTTATTTTTTAAAATATAATATGTAATGTTTATATATTTTAATATTATTAACAGATGCTCTTTTCTGCGATCCTCGTGACCCATTTGATTAATGAATGTGTTGTTGAACAAATAATAAGTAAATAAAAACTTGAGATTACCGTTGATTGATTTTTGTGAAACAATTCATTTACATTGTTTCAGCACAGATAACAGATTAGTGAAACATATTATTTGTAGTTTCAGCATCTATTGTACAAATAAACAAATATATTTTTACGTTCCTCGGACACACACTAAATATTGTAGGATATGATACAAAAGGAGAATTGCAAATTTCTTTTAAACTCGTATGGGCTAAAAAGTGTTTGCGATGGAAGTCACGGACTCCAAGAAGAATCGTGATCTGATTATACTGCTGTGCCTTGCAATGCATGACTGACTCCGAACCACGGAACTGCTATTCCGAAAACATGGCATCAGTTTGAAAAGACTACCAGTAAGTTTTCAACATGCATCATTTCGATTTGTGGCTTTACTTCATAGCTCGTTTACTAGTGGGCCTAGGGGCCCTTGAAAGAGACTTGTGGTAGAAGAATCTCTTTATTTCGCTAAATAATGTGTATGGCCTACGAATTGATACATAAGAGGCAGAAAATATAATTTCCCCCTTCAATATGTGCAATTGGTTTGAAATCTGTGGATTTAGCATATTGGTAACGCTGTTATGTTAGTACTTTAGGCAGAAATTAAAAAAGTGCCTACACCGGGAATCGAATCCGGGACCTTGGCTGTCCGGGCCATGCTCTTACCAACTGAGCTATACAGACACCAATTTAATTATATTATAATATAATATATAATTTTCGTAGTTTTCAGAGAGCTGTTTTAATGACTCAATCCCTTGCATTCGCATTAACGACTGAGGAAAACCTTCAGTCAGGATTGCCGGTCTCGACGAGATTTGAACTTCTGTGTGGAAATTGCATGCAGGATATGCCATTTTTAAATGTAGGCCCAATTTCTATCAACAAAACTGTTCACAAACTGCTGCACAACATTGGTTTATTGTCTTGTTATGAAACTTAATCTAGGGCTCATGTCCTGTCTTGACACTACAGTTTCTCAATGGTTATATGGTTCTAATAAAACCTGAGCCTCAGCATAGCAAGTGAAGAGCCGGTTCACATGTACGTACTTTATTTACAGCGTCATATCCCACACAAACTTGATGGTCCTTTGCTGAGAGGCAAAACCTCAATTCTTCCATGGTGCTACTGCTGAAATGAGAATATTCCTAGGTAAATTCAAAACTGGGAATTTGGTCAACATTCTTTGTAGAAACGTTAGATAACTTGATAAAATACAATATGATTATATTATGTTACTTATCACCACTGAAGGCACACCGGTAATTGAATACTGAAACTGCTATGAATAAAACTCGAGTAGGACTGTAGGAAGTGTAGACTACCTTGTACAGGTTTGAGTATTTCCTACTAGTGCGAAACTACATGCGTTTTAGAGTTTGCTAATACATCAAAACGAACAGTGTTAACTAATAACATCTCTGGTTATTAATAGTTAGGGGACCATATAGGATATTTTATTTCTTTATGAATAGTGTTTTCAAAATTCCATATAGTGTTTTATTTTAATTTTAATGTCATACTTAGGCCTGCCTGCCCATTATCAATTCATCAAAAAATGTCAACTCTTGGTTATAATTTTAAAGATGCTGTGCGTTACACTCAAATAAATTGCAAATTAATGAAGTGAGAGATATTATAGATTGTAGTGTAGGTCCTGACACCTATTCAAAAGCTAACGTGGCAAACTTTATTGAATTTTGAGGCGTACATCAAATGAGAAAGAACATCTTTATTTCTCTTGCGTCATTCGAATTTTTATTATTTTTTTGTTAGTGGACATCAAAACTGTGCTAGTTATGTAGTTTTTGGCAGATTGTGTGAAAAGAATGCAAATTTCCTGTTAGTTTGCTTTATTAGCTAAAATTGCAAAATGTCGTTTTATTGTGCGATTTGATTGAGTTCTTTATGGAATGAAACATGGACATTTGCTTATAAAAAGTCATTTTATGCAAAATTACAGAATTGTGTTTTATAGCTCAATGCAAAATTCCTCTATCCCTACTAATAGTGATCGATTGCCCTACCCCAAATGGCGATAGATGTATATGACTCAGGCGGGATTCGAGCCGACGGCCCTATGATTTGAAAGTTGTGAATAACATAGAATCTATTCCGCCGATTATAATTCGTGCTCATAGTTCGTCCGGTAGGAGTTTTCTAGGAGGACTACTAGTGCAATTTTGTAGAAAAATGTGACATCCAATATGACATCCATCAATACTGGGATGGAGTATTTTTATCGTAGATTGTTTTAAAACATTTCGTATGCATGTATAAATAATACGCATGCTAAACACCAGTGGCGTAACTAGTCCTTTTTTGGGGGAGCGAACATTCATTGTTTCTAGGAAATTAACAAATTATGTATCCCGGTACAGTAGAGGGTCTGGGGCGCACAGCCCCCGATTCGTTAAAAATTTTTTAACATTGCAAATGGTTTTAGCGTGGTCCAGCCTCCATTCTAGCAGAAAATATACGTTTGTACTTTTTTAACTACGTGTACAATTTTCCATCGATCAACGTTCATACTCTGAAAAAGGTGATGCTTATCTTCGTATGCCTACTTGATTCTTTTCAAATTTGCTCCCGTTTAGTCACACGAAATATTATTATGTAAACATCAACCAAAAATGAACAATCGTTTATGGACTTGGGTGAGTGTGTGTGTGTGTGACTAAGTGGTAAAAAGGGCTATGCTCGAGAAATAATGTGAAAGCAGATGGGTTTCCTCCGTGTATGAAAAGAGTGAAGAGAACATTTACCACAAGATTCTCCTCCGCGTCCCAATGTCTCATTATTTTGTCAACATTTTAATTTCGCCCCCCCCCACACACCCCCCACACCCCTCAAACATCGCCAATCACCCACTCGTGCACTGGACAGAACGAGAGGCACCGACAGGCCCAATCTGCATAACATTCACACGTTCACGTTGGTACACTAATACTCCATTGAACTAGCCCTTACCGACCTGTCAGTGTTCTTACAACCCAGTTTGGGTAACGTCGTCGTCGTCAATATAACGCCCGTGCCGTTTGGAATGGAACTGAAAGGTAAAGGTACGTGGGTTCCAGTCCCTGTTGAGTGTAAACTACTCAATACTCATTGTTTTGAATAGTCAAGTACTTAAAAACAATGTATAGGCCTACAATTACAAATAATACCAATTCGTCCTGATAATCTTCGTTGCAGTCGGAGTCGCGACGTTTTCGTCGAGCCCCCTCAGGCAGTTCTAGCTAGTGATGGCTGTGGAATGTCACTGCTCAATGAATAGGGCCTACAGAATACCGACAATAGAACCTTTCAGAGGAGAATCTGGGGGAAAAAATCGATAAAAGTACACGTTGTTCAAAACCATTTTGCTGAACGAACAACGCAAAAAACGACGTTCAGGCAAAGATTAGTCGCAGGTAGTCTTTTCGTTTGCAATCAAATTCGGGAACCTACATACCTACATCACTGTACATATTCTTTTACATCCATTAGCCTAATTTTTCTTTAAATGTAAATTTGAATTTAGAGTGTGCCTACTCAGTTATCTAACTGATTTTCAGTTGAGGAATTTAAGTTAAAGCAGACCAAGCAAACCCTGTTGGCGTCGACGCCATCGTCGAACGAACAGTGGCCAACTATAGTGACCTGTATTTTAAATAGGTTAGATTGACCAAACTGGTTGGGCACGATCAACCGCGGGCGGCGGCATAACCAACAATGCTTCGTTGCTAGATGTTCCAGAGACCAGCCTCCAGTCAGTCACACCCAGCCCAGTGGATTGGAAGCATGGACTCATGCGTAGGCCCAGAAGCTTTTTATCCAATATCCATCACCACTTGAGTCTCGCAGACCAAAAGTGCATTAATATTGACTTTTGCACAAAATTATAGAAACGAAAACCCTCAAAATGTTGTTATCAATCACTTTGACTTCCGTCAAAATACTTAGTCATTTTTAGTTAATTTTTGAAGCACGATAACTTCTCGTATGACTTTTCTTGTAAAGTTTTACTTTAAAACCATGTGAACATGTGATATGCACTGGCCTGATGGACATTTACATGGTCTCGAACTCTTTACATGGCTTAATGAGTAAATTAAGTTCAACACAAATTCATTAATTCAGTAAACCCTGTACAGGGTTTTAATTGTATACCAGGCCTCATGTGCCTCATGTTCACATCCTGACTATCTGCATGCAAACACTGACAACTACGAAACAATTGCCCACTTTGTTTTCCTAAGCAGATGACTCTTGTAGGAACTTTACATTATTTATTTGTAAAGCGTTGTTGGAACACCTTTCTTTGGCTCATGATAAGTGAGCTCCCCGCCTCAAACTCGCAGTTTAAGTAAACAATGTCTCGTGTGGCAATCGACCTGTGACCGGTAATTATATTGAAGTTTTTTGGTTGCAAGCCAAAACCTCGTTTATAAGAATACTAAGTTCAAGCAGCTGAAACCATCACACTATTTTCAATATGTGTCTGTGCCAAAGAAACGACGTCTTCGAAGATAGGATTTCTTCTACCAGTTTCTAAAAATGAGGAAGTCATACTCATGGAAAGAGCTTATAAAAGTCCTGATCATTCTGACCTGACAAAATAGGGAGGGACCTCGGCTAAATAACTAAAGCCGTATTTCCCGTCTTATTTATAATATTTTTCCTGTGACTGTCGAGTCGAGTCCTAAAATGTTTTTGGTCGATGTGTACATATTTTTTGTGGCTAAACGGGACCAATAATTAAGAAAATAAAGTGCGGAGATAACTATCCCCTCCTAGCATGCACAAATTTGTTAAAGTAAAAGTATGGACGTAGTTCGAAAAGTACGAAGTACGAACGCTCATTTTCTGTCGCATTAGTAGCGTTCAGGCCGGCAAAAATCTCGTGTTCGCTGATAGTGAAAATGCCGCCGACAGTAATTATATAATGGGGGGGGGCCTTGGGGAATTTGAATTTGAATAGGGGCTTGAAAGTTCTTAAAAATGAACTTGGTGGTTTAAAAAAAGTTGTTGACGCAAATATTGCTAATTACTGAGGAATGTCTAGGACAGTCCTGGACATGGACGACGTGGCATTATTATAGTTTATAATTTATATAATAATTAAGTGTATAATAATTTATATTTATACATCCGATTTCAGTCACATAAAATGATTTTATTAAACAAAAAATATATTATAGTAATTGTTTTTTAGCAATAACAGTGTAGGCCTATTTGTTATTTGGTATTTAATGAGATATTATAGCATTATAAGAACAGTGTGAAGTCCAAAAACACTTTTACTAAATACCTGTTTTACTAGTTTATTTTATAATAATAGTGTTGATATAAACAAAACCAAAACCAATCCATAGAAAACGAGGCCATCTCCTAGGCCCTAATACTAAGAATCCTAATCCTACATCCAGCATTCAATGGAAACCCCCAAAAAACTTTTTGTTTGAACTAACAGGAAATCGACACTGTTTTTTTATTTTGATTGCTGGATTTCGCGTGTCTGTACTTTTAAAGGGCCGCAACGCAACACGGTCCAGTAAGTTCCCTCCAGAGAGTAACTTTGAATACAGGTCCCCCCCCTCCTCACGTAGGTGGGCAGTGGGCTACCCACTGATTAAGACCACTAAACGGAACCGGATCCTTGATATGATTCTCAGGAGGAGTTGGTCCGTGCGTGCACTTCCTGTCTCTCTTCCACGTTCCACGTTTGAACTAATAGTCATTTCCCTGACTTTCAAGCCTAGCTATATTATACTTTTTTCATCTAGAAATTGTTTAATACTGACAATAAAAATCATTGATTTAAATGAAGTGCAATTTTTCTTCATTCGGAGCTATAAACACAAGAGTTTTAACTGACTTTATGCAAAGTTTTCATTAAACAAAAATGTTTTAATTACATTTTCTGAAACTCTCCAAGTGAAAGTATTTGATCCGCTTCCAACTTGACAAGTTTTACACTGATTTTGTTGATTTTTTAAGTCAATATAAATCTGATTTAAATAGGATAAAACCGAAAAATCTGATTTAAATCGAAAAGTTGATTTGAATTAAATACATCCGATTTAAGTCACATAAAAAGATTTTATTAAACAAAAAATCACACATCCCCTGGTGCACACGCACCCAAACATACGTAACACTAGTTTACGAACTATAAGTCTTGGCGTATCATATTTGAAAAATATAAACACACAATGGTATTTATGTGCTTTTTTAACTTCTGGATTGATTTCCATAAAATCAATTACACATACGGGAGCGATTAATGAAATTGAGAAATAAACCCTCCCTCGCTCATACCTGCGTTAGGTAATGACATTATAGATCGTGTTTAGATGGTCAGTTCAAAGGCAGCAGAAACGTTGCAGTACTGTTCCAAACTCTTCAGATCTACAATGCACCAACCAGGCGCGTCGGAACGTTTTGAAAGTTGTGGGGGGGGGGGGGGCAAATCCATTAGTTGATTTTGTAGGGTACACTGTTGGGGTCTGGGGCGAAGTTCCAGCCGCCGGAGGCAATTTTTTTTTTACTATACTACAGTTATTTCGTCTTAACTGCACTCTGACTTTGTAAACGATGTTTTACATCAATTATCTGCGATCTAAAAACTCAAAAAATTAACGTGAAGTGGCCCATTTTAATAAATTACATCATATTTTTTTATGTTATGACGAAGCATACTGGCAAAAATATTTTTGTTTTACCTTCTTCTTAAAAAAAAAAAAATACAAACTGAAGGCTGTTTGGTACGTATCATTCAAAGGGAAGTTTGGATTGGGGTATTACGTCAGCCAACCTAACATTCCTGCTATTGTTGGATTGTTTCTTCCTGGAAATGAATTTTTGACACAATCATCCGACGTTGCTTTCCCAAAAAGTAGAGAAGAAATCTTGATTTTTTAACTCTAAAATCTGCCCCCCTTTGTCCCCATGGCATGAAAGTTAGGTGGGGCAATGCCCCCTTGCCCCCCTGTTCCGACGCCACTGGCACCAACAATCCAGACGGTAGCTTAGGGGTAAAGCACCCGACCGGCAAAAGGGAGACCGGGGTTCGATACCCCGATGAGATGGATTTATAAATTTCTGGATTGATTTTCATAAAATCTAATACACCTACGGGATATCTCAACAAATATCTCAACAATATCTCAACAAATTGTTTACACTGAATCTCCAAAAAGAGTATATGAGTCGCTGCTCTGCTGGTTGCTGCCCTATAATTTGTTGTCTCGCTTTTTCTCGTCAACATTGATATTACTAGGTGCGTGAACTTGGCACCCCCCACAAGAGCACTAATTCTAAGAATTACACATTATTTAGTGCTCAATTAGTGCTTTCGAACACCACTAGTCCCACAATTAGTGCTTCAATACTTTAGGTTTTATAGGCAAATTACTGCGAGGGATGCTAACTTCACGCGGCACCCGCTACAAGAGCACTAATTAAGATTTAATTTAAGATTTAATTAATCTTTTTTAATTTAATTAATTAATCCAGAATGTTTTTTTTTTCTTTTTTTTTGTCTGTTTGTTAACACGATTTCGACTAAACCGATACTCCAATTGCGATGAAATTTTAAGGAGGCCTTCAAAATCTCTGAACTTAGAACTGCCACGTTTTTTAGCGCAATCGGAAAATTATTTCTCATGAAAATCGCAATTTTACGATTTTTTCGAATTTTAAAAAAATTCTTCGACTTATAACACCTACATGCTTTAGCCGATTTTCATGATTTTTTCACAGAACCTTAAGTCCATGAATTAAGATATTCGTGTGAAATTTGAACGCAATCGAAAAAATATTTCTCATGAAAAAATCAATTTTAAGTGTTTTTTCTTTTTTTAAACAATTCTTTGACTTGTTACACCTACAAGCTTTGTCCTATTGTAATGAATTTTTCACATAACCTTAATTTGATGAATTCATATATTCGTGTAAAATTTGTGCGCAATCGAATAATTATTTCTAATGAAAATTTCAATATTACGATTTTTTCCTTTTTTTAAATAACGATTTATTAAAAAAAAAAAAAAAGTTAATTTTGTATTTAATTAAATTTAATTAAAAAAAATTTCAACTTAGTAATGATTTTTTCACAGAACAACAGAAAATCCGCATAACACATGGCAGCTCAATGCACCAATTACGCTCATCCAACAACGCGGCGGGACTTAAGCGTTTACCTAGTTATTTGGATGATCGTAGCGAGCGAAGCGAAAAATTCATTTCACATCTCCGGAGAAAAAAATCCGGAATGTTTTTTTTTGTATTTTTGTCTGTTAACACGATTCCGGCTAAACCGATATTCCAATTGCGATGAAATTTTTTGGAGGCCTTCGTTATCTCTGAACTTAGAACTGCCACGTTTTTTAGCGCAATCGAAATTTTTTTTTTATTAAAATCGCAATTTTACGTTTTTTGTTTAATTCTTCGACTTTTAACACCTACATGCTTTATCCGTTTGTAATGATTTTTTTCAAAAAACGGGACACTGTACGTTTATGAATTAAGAATGCGCAAATGTGGAAGGGTAGATGAGCTTGGCCCTTTTTTAGATCTCATTTCTTTTGAGTGTGTAAGGTTTGGCTGTATTTTTACAAGTTTTGTTATTGTGTGGGTTACATACATCTTCATTCGTTATAACATGAACGCTTGCTATAATCGTTAAAAAAAGATATATTGTGATCGCACGCATACAAAAACTTGTTAAAACCACATCCAAGCCGTACACTACCTGTTTGTTTGTTTGTTTATTTGGATTAAGGACGCGTCAACCGTTAGGTAATAATGCACCACTCTAGCCTAAGGGGGGGGGGGGGGGGGGGAGGGGCCCATGCTGGTCAGAACCAGCCACGGGAAAGTGGAGGAAGGGGGGTTTCTCACTTCGCGGTCGGCATCGTCTTTGTCATCGTTCGTTGTGTCATTGTCATCGTCGCCGGGGGGTCATCAAGGGAAGGGGACAAGGTCCCCGACGACGATTGCCAGAGCTCGCTTCTAGTTTCGGGGATTAAGATACTCCGCTCTTTCTAGCTGATGTTTGCGGGGTAGACTTTTTCTCTTGAATCGCCTTTTACGATTAGCAGAGCCATGCTCTGGGCCAATTCTACCCCGAACCCAGACGGGGAGTACACTACCCGTATTCATACACTACCCGTAATCATACACTACCCGTATTCAACCACGAACGGTTGGCCACATTATAACACCAAGGCTAGAAAGCTAAAGAAAAGTAGGAACATGTGGCTACTTAAAAAATGGATTGGCAGAAGGTCAGTGTTTACATACATTTAAATGTAACGCAATTACTGAAATGTTGTTGTGTAAGCAGTATACTGTTTTGCTTCTTAAGATTTCATGCGTAAGAGTATTACACTCGTCAGCACGATTCCGGCTAACCCGATACTCCGTTTGCGATGAAATTTTCTGGAGACCTTTTAAATCTCTAAACTCACAACTGCACGGGTCGAAAAATTGATCGAAAAATTATTTCTCATGAAAATTGCAATTTTACGATTTTTTTCGATTTTCTTGTTTCTTCTGTTTGTATTTTTGTGTGTTTGTTAACACGATTCCGGCTAAACCGATACTCTAATTGTGATGAAATTTTCTGGTGGCCTTGAAAACTTCTGGATTTGGAACTGTCACCTTTTGGGCGCGATCGAAAACTTATTTCTCATGAAAATCGCAATTTTACGATTTTTTCCGTTTTTATTTTTTGTTTTTGTTTGTATTTTTGTGTGTTTGTTAACACGATTCCGGCTAAACCGATACTCCAATTGCGATGCAATTTTATGGAGGCCTTCGAAATCTCTGAACCTAAACCTGCCACGTTTTTTGGTACAATCGAAGAAATATTTCTCATTAATATCGTACTTGTACGTTTTTTTTAAAAAAACTTGTGCGATATTTTCGTGACATTTGGGCCGATTCTGACCAGACGGGTGGGGCTACAACCTTCATATTTTACATGCACATGGTACATGGTGATGTATTGCTTTCTGAAAGAAAAATTTGATCAAGTTAGCTTGAATCCATGGAATAAAGGTTTTATTATGAGTTTTTTTAGGTTTATAATAACAATTAACAAGTAACAATAGATACTTGACAACAATCACCTACAATGCATTTAAAAAGCACTTGCAAAGGAAAAGTGGTCCTACTCAAACTAAAAACAGACAAAAACGCTCATCCATCAACGCGGCGGGACTTAAGCGTTTTCCTAGTTTGAGAGACATTTGAAGAAATAGTTTTCATAAAAATCTGTTTTTTTACGATTTTTTCCTCGGTTATTAATTCGATATTTACGTGATACTTAGGCCGATTCTGACCAAACGGGTGAAGCTACTACCTTCATATTTTACATTGACAAAGATTATGGTGATGTAGTGCATTTTGAAAGAAAAAGTTGAAAAAGTTGGTCAAAATTAATAGAAATAAAGGTTTTAATATAAGCCTTTTGCAGGTGTATAATTAACAAGTAATATTTAGTAACTATTGAAAAAGAAATGAGATCCCACTTAAAAACGTGATCATTGGACAGAAATATTAAAAAAAAAAGCTCATCCATCAACGCGACTGGAAAAAGCCTTCGCGAAGCGGCCTAGTTATTGGATGAGCGTAGCGAGCGAAGCGAAGATTCCATTTCACTACACTGGAGAAAAAAATCCGGAATGTTTTTTTTCTTTTTTTTTGTATTTTTGTCTGTTTGTTAGCACGATTCCGGCTAAACTAATACTCCGATTGTGATGAAATTTTATGGAGGCCTTCCAAATCTCTGAACTTAGAACTGCCACGTTTTTGAGCACAATCGGGAAATTATTTCTCATGAAAATCGCAATTTTACGATTTTTTTCGATTTTTTAAAAATTTCTTCGACTTATAACACCTACATGCTTTATCCGAATTTAACGATTTTTTCACAGAACCATAATTTTGTGAATTAAGATATTCGTGTAAAATTTGAGCGCAATCGAAAAATTATTTCTTATGAAAATCGAAATTTTACGGGTTTTTTCTTTTTTTAAACAATTCTTTGACTTATAACACCTACATGCTTTATCCGATTGTAATGATTTTTTCACAGAACGTTAATTTTATGAATAAATATATTCGTGTGAAATTTGAGCACAATCGAATAATTATTTCTTATGAAAATCGAAAATTTATGATTTTTTCTTTTTTAAAATTACGATTAATCAAAAAATTAGAGATTAAAGTTTATTTTTTTATTTTATTTAAATTAATTTAAAAAAAATCTTCATCTTAGTTATGATTTTTTCACAGAACAACAGAAAATCCACATAACACATGGTAGCTCAATGCACCAATTACGCTCATCCAACAACGCGGCGGGACTTAAGCGTTTTCCTAGTATTTAACCAATTAATTATGCATAGCCCCTACATTTTGTTGGCCATAATGAAGAATCTATTATTTTTTCCTCTTGCTTGTGCAAAAGTCGTATAAAGTTGTGTTAACGTGGCATAAGTTTTGACATTAAATTCGATATTGGAATTTTGAATTTCAAAAATTAAATTTTACTTATTCATCAACATTACTCGAAAAAACGAAATAGATGCAAATTTATTTGTCGTGCTTGTGATTTAAATCTTCAGTCGTCAGTCTACTAATAAGATATTACTAATCATAGATAAATACCACCTTACAATAAAATCATAATTCGGACTATCAGTTCTACGTTACAATTAAATAGAACACAAATTAGATACACTTTAAATGGTACTGACTAAATAACAAACATGACATTTTTGCATCTACATGGATAAGCATACAACATAAACTTAGTACTTACATATCACCGATATACAACATTCCATGGTGATTTAGGCCATGACAGGTTGTAAGATATAAAAACAGTACTAATAAAATTAAACCCAGTCTTTTTCCCCGTCTGGGCGCGGGGTAGAATTGGCCCAGATCATGGCTCTGCTTATCGTAAAAGGCGATTCAAGAGAAAAAGTCCACCTCGCAATCATCAGGGGTAGTATTATACTCCCCGAAAATAGAGGCGAGCTCAGACAACCGTCGTCGGGGAACTTGCCCCCTTCCCTTGACGACCCCTCGACGACGATGACGACAATGACACCACCAACAATGACGAAGACAATGACGACCGCGACGTGAGAACCCCCTTTCCTCCCCTTACTCGTGGCTGGTTCTGACAAGCATGGGCCCGTCCTCCCCCCCCCCCTCCCCCCTAGGTTAGAGTGGTGCATTATGACCTAACGGTTGACGCGTCCTTAATCCAAATAAACAAAAAAAAAAGTATTTTAGGAGTTACAGTTCAATCACTGATCATTTTTCAATTCTATAGGAATTGATATTATTTACTACAATCCAGAAATTAAAAAAGTCCGCCCCGACCGGGAGTCGAACCACGGGACTCTCACATTCCAGGTGAGCGTCTTAACCACTAGACCATCAGGACGGGTACATTTTAATCTCTGAATTGTAGTTGCATTATACATCTGAATGGATGGAACAGCACTTCTGGATTGTAGTAAACTAGGAAGCTTCGCAAACGCTTTTTCAGGCGCGTTGTTGGATGAGCGTAATTTTTTTTAAACAAAAAAGCGTAAAATTGCGATTTTCATGAGAAATTATTTAACGATTGCCCTAAAATTACACACAAATATAGAAATTCATAAATTTTAGGTTTTTTGAAAAAATCATTACAAACGGATAAAGCATGTAGGTGTTAAAAGTCGAAGAATTAAACAAAAAACGTAAAATTGCGATTTTAATAAAAAAAAAATTTCGATTGCGCTAAAAAACGTGGCAGTTCTAAGTTCAGAGATAACGAAGGCCTCCAAAAAATTTCATCGCAATTGGAATATCGGTTTAGCCGGAATCGTGTTAACAGACAAAAATACAAAAAAAAACATTCCGGATTTTTTTCTCCGGAGATGTGAAATGAATTTTTCGCTTCGCTCGCTACGATCATCCAAATAACTAGGTAAACGCTTAAGTCCCGCCGCGTTGTTGGATGAGCGTAATTGGTGCATTGAGCTGCCATGTGTTATGCGGATTTTCTGTTGTTCTGTGAAAAAATCATTACTAAGTTGAAATTTTTTTAAATTAAATTTAATTAAATACAAAATTAACTTTTTTTTTTTTTTTTTAATAAATCGTTATTTAAAAAAAGGAAAAAATCGTAATATTGAAATTTTCATTAGAAATAATTATTCGATTGCGCACAAATTTTACACGAATATATGAATTCATCAAATTAAGGTTATGTGAAAAATTAATTACAATAGGGCAAAGCTTGTAGGTGTTACAAGTCAAAGAATTGTTAAAAAAAGAAAAAACACTTAAAATTGATTTTTTCATAAGAAATATTTTTTCGATTGCGTTCAATTTCACACGAATATCTTAATTCATGGACTTAAGGTTCTGTGAAAAAATCATCAAAATCAGATAAAGCATGTAGGTGTTATAAGTCGAAGAATTTTTTTAAATCGTAAAAATCGTAAAATTGAGATTTTCATGAGAAATAATTTTTCGATTGTGCTAAAAAAACGTGGCAGTTCTAAGTTTAGAGATTTAGAAGGCCTCCAGAAAATTTCATCGCAATTGGAGTATCGGTTTTAGTCGAAATCGTGTTAACAAACAGACAAAAAAAAAGAAAAAAAAAAAAATTCTGGATTAATTATTTAAATTAAAAAAGATTAATTAAATCTTAAATTAAATCTTAATTAGTGCTCTTGTAGCGGGTGCCGCGTGAAGTTAGCATCCCTTGCAGTAATTTGCCTATAAAACCGAAAGTATTGAAGCACTAATTGTGGGACTAGTGGCGTTCGAAAGCACTAATTGAGCACTAAATAATGTGTAATTCTTAGAATTAGTGCTCTTGTGGGGGGTGCCAAGTTCACGCACCTGATATTACTAGCGCCCTGTAAAATAAGCATTAGGCCTAATTCAAATAAATATGTAGGCCAGCTAGATTCACGCTTTGTGTACTGAGCAGCCAGCTGCAAGGTCGAGGAGAAGAAGTCTCAAGGTCATTGTATCGATTGGGGTTCGAGACGGGTGGGGTGGGTGTGGTCACTTGCATTGTCCGGTGATGGGTGAGGTGAGATGTGAGAGCTGAGCGGCTCACCATGTTGCTACATTCCTTCTAGACTGATGGACAATTATTTATTACAACTTACAACAGAGGACAAAAAAGAGGGTGGGGGTTAAAAACTTCTCTAAAGCTTACAATCGTACAGAGCATGAAGGGCTTACAGTTACTGAAAAACAAACAAAAAAAAAAGATTATTGCTCAAAGTACAAACAAGCAATCAATGCAAGTTTAAATTTTATAGAATTATTTCAATAGAATTGGATACAATTAAATTGAATTGAGTTTAAACAAAACATCAATTAATTCAAATTGAAAAACAAGATGTAATAAAAGTACCTAAATAAAGAGGGGGGAAAATAGAATACGAAATATGTATTACCGACACTGTTAAGGCTATTCCAGAGCACTCTTACCGATATTTTGAAAGTCAAAGGAAAATGGCTTAAAGTTGGTTGGATGAAAGATGAACTTTAATAAAAAAGAAGAAAAAATAACTTTTTTTTGGACAGGACAAAAGCTCCTTTTTGGCCATTATATGCAAATTTTGGGTCAATAAGAAAACCACAGTTCAGGTGTAATACTTAATTTTAAGCTTTGATTTTTTTGGGGGGGTTTTCTCATCACACCTTTGTCTCTGCTATGAGTATAAGGGAAAATAATTTTCTGAAATAACGTTTGATATACGATTTTTTTCGTCCTCTGGTTCAAAACTCTTATTTGTGCCATGTGACCAAAAAATCGTACATCAAACGATATTTCAAAAAATTATTTTCCCTTATACTCATAGCAGAGAAAAGGTGTGTTGAAAAAAAAATCAAAGCTTAAAATTAAATATTGCACCTAGAACTGTGGTTTTCTTATTGAAAAAAAATTTGCATTTAATGGCCAAAATGGAGCTTTTGTCCTGTCCAAAAAAAGTTATTTTTTTTCTTCTTTTTAAAGTTCATCTTTCATCCAACCAAGTTTAAGCCATTTTCCTTTGACTTTCAAAATATCAGCAGGGGGGGGGGTCCCCTCCTCCCTTCTGTTCATACTTCATCCTCATCTATCACTACTCATCGTCTCGAATAGCCAAAGTTCATTGAGCAATATTCAATCAATCAATCAATAAGTTATTTTTTATTGATTAATTGTGGAATGTTTCTTAGGTATTAATTTTGTATTAATTTTACTAATGTCAACATTTAAAAATAATTATTAGTGTATCTTTTTAATGTGTGGTGCGACATAAAAATTAAGTTCTCTTAACAATAAGGACTTTATGTCATACCCGTTGTTGAGTGACATTATTTTGTTATTAGTACAATAATCACATACAAAATGAATGTTCAATTGTAGATTTGTTAACATGGAACTGTACATTTCTTTACCAAAGGCCTATGTTTATAAAAGTCAAATTTAATTTTGATATCTTTACACTGAAATGACTTATTTTAGAAAGTGAAATGACACAAGTTGTTTTTGTTTTTGTAGGAAATCCGTGAACTGCTGTCCGACTTCCCAGTGCAGAATGTCCAGCTGCAGTGTGGCACGGGCTCTGGGATGGCCCGAGCTACTCTAGAAGACCCCGAGATGCTGGATGAGTGGGACAGGGACAGGGTGTTCCTCTTGCGAGGACAGCGGGTGCTCGTACAGCCGACCCCTACCGAGATGATGCTCTGCGTGGCGCGCTTGCCGCTCACTTTCACCGAGGCACAGTTTGCGGGGCTTGTGCGCAACTATGGGGAAGTGCGGAGATGCTTTCTCATGATTAGTGAGAAAAATGGTAAGAATATCTTCCTTGGATTCTTTTACTGCGTCATCACAAGCATTGTAGATTTTAACTAAAAGGGGTTGCTCCATTATGTTTTTTCCAGAGCCTTTTGCAATATGCATTTTGCACAGTCTTTGAATGCATTTTAACGTTTCCTTGTTTTCTGTTTTCAACATGCATAGATCAGTGTTACTAATGCTTAAATGAAAACCTTTCTTTTGAGCATTCAAAAGATGATATTAAATAATTTTGGAGTTGTAGCTCAGGGCCCGTATTCTGTAACTTCTACGGATTGGATTCGTAGGTAATCGCACGATTCGAACTCGAAAGCGATGAGTCACAAGTCTGTTTAGCATGATATACACACAGTGACTCATCACTTAAGAATTGGATTCGTGCGATTATCCTACGAATCCAATCCAGTAGAAGTTACAGAATCGGGACCCAGTACGCCTACCTGCACAACTACTGATACTACAACTTGACTTATCTGTATCAGGGGACACCAAGGGGTACGGCTTTGTGGAATACACCACTAAGGAAGCAGCGCTACAGGCCAAGAACATGCTAGATGGCAAACAAGTGGACGAGTGGATATTATGCTGTGACTGGCTGGATTCCAGCCACATAACGTTAGAATCTCTGCACTCCAAGTGTCTTTTTGTCGATCGGTTACCCAAAGACTTCCGTAACATGGACGAGTTCCGCAAGGTTATCAGCAATGTCGTCACTCCGCCATACTGCCAGGTAAATTAAGAATTTTGTTAGTTCTGGAATGAAGTTTCATTGGAGGAAATGTGGGATGGTCCTTAAATTACAATGTAGGCCTACATGATTGATTGATAGTGACAGGTGGAAAGATTTGAGTTGGGACATTTACTTTTAGAAATTATTTGTTCACAATTGACAGCAGTTTTTTTCCCCAGAGCCACGGGCCAAGTGTGGCCTGCTTACCCAGCTATCTTTTGCTGCTGCTCATCAAATGCTAATTTGTCTTTATAATAAGTATGCCCTCTAGTATAAATAATATCCAATTTAGACAGTCTAGTCACCTTATTTCGAATTTGTGGATCAACAACACATGGAAAATTAAATTGTTACACAAGTCACGCATGACCTTCACTTGACCAGTATACATCGCCGATGTGATGACATACGTTAGCGGCAAAACACCAGCACATTTTACTTTTGTTGAATAGGACTTATGACGTTTCAGCAGTTGGGGTAACATTAGAAATAACTCAATTACAATGGGCATACCTTAGCAGGCTTCTTTGTGAAGCCAAATGATAGATAGGCTTCACTAATCATGTAAACAATAAGAGGGGGTTACTTGATATTTCTAAACTAGTGACCAAATACACAACAAATAGTTCAATTATGCTATTAGTTCTGAGAAGGTATTGGGATTTTTGAAGTGCATCTTACTATTAATTTTTGTAGTTTTCTCTGAAGATGTCTGGAATCTTGTAGGACTTAATTTTCCCAATTATTTATTTATTATATTTATTTATTAGACACAAATACAGCCATAGACCATTTTAGATTGTGCTATGGCCTAAAACAACAATGCTAAAGTAAACTTAACTAAACATGGTGCCAGAAAAAAAGCTGTTATTTAATAATATAAATTACTCATTATAGAAAATGAAAAGAGTTCAATGCTTTTATGCCCAATTGACTCTTACATTCACATTGGAGTTGAGGTTCGTAAGAAAATCACGGCGAGAAGAGGAAATGACAAGACTGGGTGATGCAAGGGAGTTGTAGGTGGAGGGTACCCTTTTTTCAACTATAATTTAACAGCAGCAACTTTTGTCCATTCCAACCCTGAACTTTTCCCCAACAACTCGACTAATCACACTCATCACACAAGAAATATAATTCATGTTTTTAATCCGGCCTTTTCACTCTCTATTTATATATTTTTAAAAATGGCCTCAGTATACGCGCTATTATCTTCAACACCTCCCACAAGAAATAAAAATTGTAAATCATTCAAGTTTGACCTCAAAAAGTACTTACTGGAGAATTACTTTTATTGCCTCAATTAGTTCTCTCAATTAGTACTTGAGTTTTGTAACTAAGGGTCGAAAATTCACTTTTTTTCCCACTAGCCCGAGAGCATTTTTACTAGCCCACAATATTGATGTAAAACGATAATACAAGTCACAATATTCGCCGGTTTTGATGTGTGGGTGTGGGTGACTAGGGAAACGACTTAATATTTGGAATTCTTTGTTTTGACTTTTGATATTTTCAACATTTTGTAAAACTATATAGAAAACAAAAAGCAACAAAAAGTTCAAGAACAAAGAAGCTCATATCAAAGAATTTGAAAGGAAGAAGTGACGTCCATCATTGCACATGATGGCTGTGAACGCCGGCTGTGAAGTGTGTACGTCCTATGTCCTTGGCAGAATCAATTTTTGATATTTTAATTACCTATGATGTATGAAGTTTACCAATATTGTAATGCAAATGGTTTTACAGCTTTTAAGCCATACGTTGATATTTGACATGCATTATCAAGTAGCCTAAATGAAGAGATTTTTATTTTGTGTACATAGGCCCTACCTAGAACAATTTTTCATACTGGGTAGCGCACAACTACCGGAAATTTGTTGGGTTATCGGCGCAAAATATTCATATTTTTTAAACGGCAATTGGGAACTCTGGAAAAAGTACTCGCCCGTCGGACTAGTGAAATTAGATTTTTCTGGCCCGAGCAAAGTTTCACTAGCCTTGGGCGAGCAATAGTTTTGCAAATTATAGATAAATCTTATAACTTATATAATTATAACTGTCTCTTTCTAGAAATACTACACATTGCAGACCTATAAAGCAATTGGATGTTATGAAATAAAATTAATATGAGGTACCTCATTCTCAGATATCTCTTTTGTTACATGTTCAAGTTCAAATTCAGGTTTTTATTAATCTGTAGATTTATACAAGGTACAAATATGGATGTCGTCAAATTATTAATACTAAAGATATAACCTAGTTAAAAGTAGGATGTAAAAGGAAAGTTCAGTATAATAATGTTATGTAGGCGTAAGCCTAAGTATGAAACATAAAATAGAACAGAATAAATATGTACATGTACACTTACAATAAAATAAACTAGGAAGGCCTGGCACAAGATTAATAACAGTTGTGTACCAGCACACACAGAGCAAGAGTAGACCTGTAAGATACAGGTACCTTCTTGAAAGGAATAACTAATGAATGAATGACCCAGTCCCACGTTCATCTCTTCCTCAACACTGATGATAAACCCTTGTTAGTAGTTACATCTTACTTACACCTTACTTCTTATCCAAGTCTTAACTTGCTCTAACCTACAACATTCTCTCACAAAATGTTAAAGTTCTTAATCATTCAAGATGACATAATACATATATCTAAATATCAATAATTGCTTATGGCCCAAAACACATTCGTATTTTGTATTTCGCTTGGGCAGACGGAGATAGGTCACGAGGTGTCTTACTCAAGATTTATGTTTGGGAGGGAACTTAGCTGATAGCGGGAAGTGAAAACAAAGGCAACACAGACAGGACGAGGCAGCGAGTGACGTGAGATTGTATTGTTTGAATTTCATCTACCACATTTGAGATTCCATCTTTGTCGGAACGGGCTTGAATTTTTTATTGGTAATATTGATTCCAAAATGACTACCGTTTCGATAATCGACCATGAAAAAAGTATCAATGTTGGTTTAGTTAATGTACGTGTTTCTAATTCATATTTACGTGTAAGTGTGTCTGAGTATATTGTTTATATATTGTTGCGACTGCTATGTCACAACTGGTTTAAATATTTAAATATTTCTAATACCAATCTAAATCAGGTAATCACATTAAAATTGTTGGGCATTAAAGTTGATGATACACTTAGCTGGTGTCAACACATAGCAGCACTTGGCCCTAAATTGGGCTCTGCATGCTATGCATTACGCGTTATAACTGAAACTTCCGGGAAAACTACGGCAAAACTAGCATATCATGCCTATTTTGAGGCCCACATTCGTTATGGAATACCACTGTGGGGTAATTCATCGCAGTCTCTCCAATTATTTGTGATTCAAAAAAGGGCGGTAAGGATATTAGCTGGAATTGGATATAGGGATTCTTGCAAACCTGCATTTAAGAACTTAAATATTCTTACTCTTCCAGGTCTTTACATTTATGAAGTTTTAGCTCTGATAATTAAAAATAGGAATCAAATGCCACTAAATAACTCCATACACATACATAATACTAGACAAAAGGACAGTTTCCATATACCAGCTGTACGTACTTCTAAATGTAAAAATGGTTCTTATATGATGGGAATAAAACTTTTTAACTGTTTGCCAAAGAAATCAGGAACATTTCAGAAATAAATAAATTATTAAATTCCATAAAACTATACCTAATAAATGGTGTATTTTATAATGTGGATGATTTTATAAGGAGTGGAAACAGACAAGTAAGGTAGGCTACGATTTTTATTATCTTACAGGACTTTTATTTGTACCGTATTTCGGCCTATTCATTCTGTAAATGTTTGAACTTATACTATCATTGCTATTACCGGTATGTTATGTGTAGGCCTATGTGTATGTTATGTGTATGTATGTTATGTTATGTACATTTACATATTGTGTTGATATATTTTAATTTTACTACATTTTAGATTTAAATTTATGACAAATCCTATACTTTGTACTTATGTGAAGTCTTTAGATGCTAATAAAAAATGAAATGAAATGAAATGACTGGTTCATCATTTCGACACGGCTTAACCGCAGAACCTAGTAGTATCGTACTGATACCATAAATGGTGGTATCCAACTGACCTCTAATATCCATATACGTATAACTATCATTTTAGGGAAAGAAGTATTTCCTGGAGTCATTTGGCTTCAAAATTTCTATCTCTTTTGGGGTAAACTCCTTAGTTAAGAATTTCACTTTATGTTTCTAGTTTCCTTGTTCTTAACAATTATCTTTGATTTCTTGTTTCAGATTGCTTTGAAAAATGGTTGTCCACAAGACTGGGGCCTGGTGGAGTTTAGCTGCAGTGAGGACGCTGAGCACGCTCAGTTGGCTTTGAATGGCTTTGTTCTTCGAGGGCAAAGTATTCGGATGTGTTACTACATTCCAGGAGTGCGAGCCATCAACCTATATCTCAAATTACTCAATGACTCGGTGAGTACGCATTTTTATGTCAATTTAAGTAGGATATTTGGAATATATTGCGGCAAAACAGCCTACACGCCTCACGTACAGGGCGTCAACCTCAAATATGCCATAACTGCCATTCGAGTCACACATTGGGCTGTAAACTATGACCAACCAGTCCTCTGTCTGTCAATAAAAAATTAGATACTACCAAAATCAACAAAAACTACCAAAATTATCCAAAGTTGACAAATAGGCCGAGCCTCCAAAAGCACCTACCTTCAAAATCTTGCAGCAAAACTGGGTCGCCTTAAGATAATAAGATGCCTCGTCTTCGTCTCAGAGGTACTAACACTAAATGGTCTGATGGTCCAATTAAAATAAGTCAGTAGTCAAATAAAAGAGAAGTTACTTTACAATGATGATTAAAATGCACGAAGTTAATAGATCAATGAAAAGAGCAACCTATAAGAACATAAACTAATCAAAAACTCAACTACTAGTACCTCCAATGTCTTGTTTTAATATCGTACGAGGCTTCCCATATCTCCCAAGTAAGATTTAAAAGTAAAATAAAAGTGCTTAACTATTGTTAAGTCACTAGGTTTCTCTCACACACACTATCCCTTTTACTAGGAATTGAACCTTTATGGTTATGTGATATGATGGTTCTTATGTTTGACTGGAGATAAAATAATAACAAGTAAAAATATAACCATGTTTCATTGGTAAAATGTTGAGGTTATTGGGCCTTGATGAGGTTTTTTGATTATTATTGGTAAATAAGAAAGGATTTGATGACTTTAGAAACCATCCTCAGGCTTGAGGAACAACATCTTAGGAAGGATTTATGGCTCTCTTCAATGAAAGAGTGAAATCAAATTATCACATGTATTGGTAGAACACATAAAACAAATACAATAGATAAAAAATTCCTACCTACCGATCGGTTTTTCTAATTTCCTGAAGGGGAGGCACTGTTGCCATTATGCAACTGGTTACAAACATCAATTTCAAATACAACAAATTACAAAAGAATACAAATACAGCTACTAGGGCTAGTACTCATCGACTCTATTCTCCGTCTCAATGGTTGCCCGCCAACAGTCCTTGGTGTTTGTCGAAATCTTAGGTTCGACTCCCTGAGCAGCCTCCGTCGATCGAGAGTCAGGCTCCAGCCCAAGTCTCTCCATGTGCTCGTAGTTCCGTCGTCCGGTTTGGCGTCTTATTGTCTCGCCCGCTCGGAGCGCGCACGGGCTCCCTTGAAATGCCAATTGATGTGAGCGGCTCGCCCCGCCTCTCCACAGCTTCTAGCTTACGCACGTGGCTTCGTTTCCCTAGCCCGCCCGCGCATTGATATCAAACGGCAAGTGCGTCACAGTAATGGTGACCTTCGCCTGCACGCGTAAGCCCGAAGTTGGTGTAGGTCAGCTTCGTAAAATTCGGGAGACACACGCTACTGTCGGTTTTGCGATGACGTCATTTTTTTAATGTTTCAGGCCCCCTCGGCCAATAGCCTTGCTGATGACGTAATTTCAGCCCGAAAAGGCGCCAACGCCGTTCCGAAGATGGCTTGCCTTGCGTTAGTTCTTAGGACAAAATGTTCAAAGTCCCATTTTTCAGTTCAAAAGATTACTAAAGTCCAACGTTTTGACCCCAGAATAAGATCCAGTTATTCCCGATCCTAATGTGTCTCAATGTTCATACCTTAGATAAGATAAGATAGATGAGATAAGATAATTTATTCACCGTGGATTCGTACATAATACAAATATAGGTTTCGTCAGGAAAGATAGAAAATAGTAATACACAGTAGACACACACATACGATATAATGGATGGATATATGGAATGATGTTTAGATTATTTGATCCAAAGCCTTTCTCAAACTGGCCTCGTAGCTTCTCAGGTTCCCTAGTCATTCCGAATTTGACTTCCTAATGTTCCATTTGCTTCAACTTTAAATGACGCGATTTCCGGCGCTGATGTTAGTGAGTAAGTGCAAGCCACCTACTCAATTACTATTGTGTGACACAACCCAGAAAAACGGAATTATAACATACATGTAGTATACTATATATATTGACTGATAGTATTTTAAATTGTGATAAAAGGTGATTACTGATTATTTATTAGCTATGAAACATGATGTCACATTGTACTCACATGTTTTAACTGTTTGGTTTTCTATCCCTCACTCTATTTCCGTGATCGCTCAAGCTAAGTTGAGTACTGTATTTCATGTTGCAGGGTAACAAGGGGAAGGCTGCAGGCTTACTCCCTGACCCCCCGGCACCAGCTGTTTTCCAGCAGTTGCAGAACCTTGCTAAACAGAACCCAGCTTGTAAGTAAAGAACTGAATTAGCTTTGTACTTGCCGGCGCACTATTATTAACCTGCGTATTAACACATAACTAACAATAAACTGTGCAAAGCAGTTGGATCTCAGACACTGTTAACTATCACACCAATACTGTATTGGCCCGAATATAGTACGGTATGGAATATAATAAGGGCAGTGTTTTTGAGAAGAGAAAATGAAAAAAAAAAAAATGAAAAAAAGAATTAAACTGACAAAATAAAAATAAATCATTTTAAAATGTGTTATAACTTGCTTTATACCCGAGTTTGGCAAGTATTTTTCCTTATAATTGATGTTTAGGCCTAGGCCCAGGCCGAACATCACAACGCCTTAGGCCCTACAAATCTACAACCTAGGCCTAGCTTAGGCCCTACGCATGTAGTACTGTGATGGCAAAAAGTAGGCCTAGTCTGCATGCTCACGGCAAATTTAATACTTTAAAACTTTATAGTTTTAATGATTCTTCTTTTGTAATGATGATGCTTTCTAATTTATTACGATAAACTATGACGGGACTTAGATGTGGGAACCGGAAGACGTGAATAGACGGCATAAAAAATAAACATCCTTTATTGGTTTCGTTGTGTCTAGGCCTATATCACTTATATATTTCCAATCAACTATCCTGAAGAAAGAATGGCGGAGAATATTCCATTTTAACACTCTAGTTGGCGTGGTTTGACATTTTTTATGTTTCTTCCATCTCTGCGTGCATTCACTGACTGAAGGTCAAACTCTTCGAGCGTCGCGATTGGACGGAAACGAGTTAACCATAGCCAATAACAGAGGGTGTACGCATGGTGTGCTCTGTCGGCCATCGTTGGAACTCGTTCTATTCAAGGTGTAGGGCGCGGGATATTCAAACGTGCTGAAATAGCATTGGAAATGTCTAGTCCGCATTTATGATACGAGTGCAAATTTTGAGGAAATTTTTTCGGATAAAAACCCCGTAGTATATTCGGGCCAATACGGTACATCACCAAATCTCTCCAACTTCCTAACCTCAACAACAGGTTTCCTCTAGACCTACTTTCTTCCACCTGCCGCTATCCACCTTGAACAGTGCCCTCATTGTACATATCATTCTAGCTTCAGTTATTTTATTTTAGTATCACTTCTCACGCTGAGAAAGACCACAAGTTGGTCGAAACATTATCAGCAACTCGTCTATCTAACCTACCTAACATTTCAAAGGTATGATGTCGTCCTCTGTGGTGTAGTCTTAAATTTTTAACTAGGGACGTGCAGTCTGAGAGTAGCATACCATTTTACCACTCTTTAACTTACCATCCCTCAATATTTCTAACCTTTTATGTAGATCTGCCCAGCACCTAGATTTTGGATTGATGGCAAACTTTGGGGTATTTTAATGCTTTAATTTAATGTAAGTTTAATTTTTAGTTTAGGGCCGGCTTGCAATGGAGTTAATACGGTACAAGATAAATCAATCGAAAATAACAACTGAAAAGTATTATGTTATGTATATGCTGCATGTTTAAAGGGGTATTTAAGTGCTAAATTTATTTCTTACCATGTATTCTACAGGTCAATACCATATGAGAACGACCCATATAATACAGCAAATCAAAACCTGTGAATTATTATTATTTATTGAAGTTTTCGTCATTATTCCGCGTCGCGAGTTGCACTGCTGGTGCCGTGTGATGCTTTTGATAAAACTGTACAGCCTCTCCGCCGTGGATCGTGCGGGCTCGCCACGCATGCGCGCAAGACACCATGCATCACTTCCCCTCTTTATCAAAGCTGTCCAGTGTCCACTATTTTAGCTCAGTAGGTCTAATTATCTGTGTAAGGCTAAGAGCATAATTGAATGTGTGGGTGTGCGGTTCAAACTTATAGTTTTCCCGTGTGTATGTGATGTGTGTTTTATCTGTTTTTATCTGTAAAAGTTGACACTATAGCGAGTGAGTTATTGTATTTAAATGTATTAATCTTTAAAAACGTGTAATTATTAACCAACAAAATATGTCAGGTAACAAAAAGTAAACAATTAAAAATACACATTAATCACAATTTAAACCAATGCAAATACGTAAACAAAATTTAAAATGCCGTGTTGTTATGTATACGGATGCAACAACAAAGGGGAAAAAGAGGAAGTTCCTCTGCCTTCTTGTGGACTGTCCAAGGTTTTTATGTATCGATTCCCAAATAAAACATTACATCCAAAATTACTAAAAAAAATGGTGCCAAGTATTATCCAGGACAGACCCCCGAACCAACACAGTCGCGTTTGCTCGAATCATTTTAAGAAAACCGATTTCAATGCCGAAGCACTTTTACAAGTAAATAGCGAGACACATCCGAGGAAAAAAGCCCCCCCACTTAATGAAAATGCCGTACCATCGGTTAATGTGAAGGGCAAAAAGATCGCGGGTAGGCCTACAACAAGATCATTAAAATTGCATTCAAAGTTCACCGACAGTATAGGAATCCAGTGCGACCTGGGCACCGAGACACTGGCATCAAAAACATATTATGAAAAGACAGACACAAGCGACTACCCAGGTGCGAGTGTAGATGAACTGATGGAGACTTCGTTTCACATTTCATCCGATGAAAACGAAGAATCCTCAGCTAACACAGACAGTTCAGAGGACGAGGGTGACAATGACATTTCTACGGACAGCTCCGTTTTCCTCGTTTACGCTTCATGTCTAATGCAGTTATTTAAAACTTGCACCGCAAGCAATTGCAAGTCTCCTATCGAGAATTCTACAAAATCTGTCACCGGTACCATGTTGATAATCAAATCCACGTGCATTGACGGTCACACGGTCACATGGTACTCTCACCCCACTCACGGCAATAACAATAGGTCACTCGGAAACATTGCTATTGCGTCATCCATATTACTGTCTGGGCTGAGTTTCAGTGCATTTTAAGACTTAGCGTTCATTTTAAAGCTTGCGATCTTTTCTAGTACAACCTATTATGATATGATCAAAAGTCATATTAATGGTGTATTAGCGCAAGTGTGGCAAGAACATCGCCAAGCCAACGTAGGTGATCTGTTGAGCGCCGAGGATGGCGTCCAGTTGGCTGGGGATGGACAGTTCGACTCGCCTGGCTTTAGTGGCTTATATTGTACATTCTCGGTAATGGCCTTGAAAACCCTTACAAAGTCATAGATTTCGAGGTAGTGCAGCGAAAGCAGGTAGTCGGCGATCTAGAGAAGGCTGGCTGCGAGCGCGTTTTGAGGAGACTGCGTGACGCCGACCACGTGCCCATCAATCTGATGGCAACAGACCGGCACCGTGGTATCGGGCTCCTCATGAGAACCATATTCCCCGAAATCCATCACGAGTTCGACGTGTGGCACCTAGCTAAGAGCCTCCAAAAAAAATACGTGCTGTCGAACAAAATCACCTCAACTTGCTGAGTGGAAGGGTTCTATCAGCTATCATTTGTGGTGGTCATCAATGACTTGTGAAAAGAATCCCGACTTGCTAGTTGAACGGTTTACATCGTTGTTGAACCACGTAATAAACGTTCACTCATGGACTGGCTCAGTTCTGTACAATGCATGTGAACACCCCCCAATCACTCCCGAACAAAACCGAGTAAAGAAGTGGCTCAACCCTAGATCCGAGGCATATGCAAAGTTGAAGCGTATTATCGAGGATAAAACCTTCCTAAAGGATATCAGACGCGCCAGCAATTATTGCCATACCGGAGAAATCGAGTCGTATCACAGTACACGACTCAAATTCCTGCCTAAGCGGCTTCATTACGGGTACATTGGCATGTTCTTGCGGTCAATTATAGCAATTCTCGATCACAATAATAATGTGGGCAGAAAGGCAAAATCGCAACGACCGCAATATTCCAAAGTGTCGGGGAGATGGGTGATGAAGAATGTATACGAACTTAAAACATCAACATGGAAACGCGACATTGTTTCGCGGGTGTTATCGCACTTCATGGACCCGGGATAGAGTGTCTTGCCTCGAGTCTCAAAGCCAGCAAACATTCCCGCCAACATTGCTCCTGTTCCACGACTGTCCATCCAGGACCTCAAAAGAAGTTACCAAACGCGATATCCTGGTAAACACTCCGCAGACATCTACAAGGCCGGCCCATCGTCAGAATTTATAAATTAGTAATTAAATTGTCAAAACAAAAGGCTATATCCCAATATATACTAAGCTCAGACAATAAGAATAAAGCTGTTTGGGATACAATAAAAACTCACACTTACCATGTAAATGATAAGTCCAGCACCCGAAAAATAAGCAAAATTGCTATAGATGGGGCAATCCTAACATCTGAAAAGGATATTGCTGATGCATTTAATACATTCTTTACTGAAGTCTCTTCAAAACTGCAACAACATCACAATTTATCACACACAACTATAGGCCTACATGACCCTATCTCTTCACTTAAAGCCTTTACAAGTAGCAACTCTCACACGATGCTCTTGACGCCTACTACCAGACAGGAAATATTATTCATTGTTAAGAATACATGTCCAAAACCTGCCCAAGACTTTAACGAACTCTCGGTCAAGCTAATTAAGACTTGTATAAATCATCTGTTACTCCCACTCGAGGAAATATTTAATAGCTCTCTTTCAACGGGTGTCTTTCCAAAAGGAATGAAACTAGCAAAGGTAATACCTATATACAAAAAAGACAGTCATAGCCATATGAGCAACTATAGGCCTATAAGTATTCTCCCAGTATTTTCTAAATTACTTGAAAAAATAGTCGCAAAACGTCTACTTAGCTTTCTTGACAAACATAACATACTCACCAACTTCCAGCATGGGTTTAGACTAGGTAAGTCTACGGACACAGCCTCAGCCGAAATATTGGATAAATATACAACTCCCTTGATAGGGGCCATGACACACTTGGAGTATTTTTCGATCTGAGCAAAGCTTTCGATTGCGTTGACCATAGACTGCTCATTGAAAAAATGAACCACTACGGAATCAGGGGAATAGCAGGTGACTGGTTCTCTTCCTACTTGTCAAACCGTAAGCAACATGTGGTCATCAACAACAATAGAGAAACCCAGTCTAGCTGGCAAGACAACAACAACGTAGGTGTACCCCAGGGCTCCGTTCTTGGACCACTTATGTTCCTCACCTTTATAAATGACTTACCTGACTATTGTATTAAATCGTTACCCAGCCATTTCATACATCTACTATTCATGATACTATTTGCTGATGATACAAGCATTGTTATCTCAAGTCCAGATAGCAGTATAACAACAGCACTTGCAAACAGAATAATCAATATAATCTCTATGTGGTTCCAGGCAAATAAACTACTTAAACGACAATAAAACTCAGATACTAAAATTTAATCTTAGAAACGGGTCAACCACTCTGTACAACAACACGATATCAGTTAATCATAAACTTATTTCACCATGCACAAGCTGCAAACTCCTAGGTCTTACGCTTGACCACAGCCTAACATGGCAACCCCATATAGATAACCTATGTAAACGCCTCAACTCTTCCATATATGCCCTACGGGTACTTTCCTCTCTAGCAAACCGGGAAACACTAATAACTGCCTATTTTGCAAACTTCCACTCAATCATGACATACGGAATTCTGTCCTAGGGGTGTGCTTCGAAATATCTAGTACAAAGAGTCCTGACTCTTCAGAAAAGGGCAGTTAGGATTATAGGGCGAATGCAGAAAAGAGAAAGTTGTCGTGACATATTCAAAGACCTTCAAATACACACAATATTTAATGCATATATCTATAAAGCTGTATGCTACGTAAAAAATAACCCCAATTCTTTCAAAATAGCATCAAACACCCACACAGCACCCGCTTTAAACACGCACTTCAATATCCTTCTCACAACACCAAACAATTAGAAAAGCATATCCACTACATGGGAAGGAAACTATTCAATAAGCTCCCTGATAGCCTCACATCGATCCCCAGCATCAGAATATTCAAGACTAGAGCAAAGCAATACTTTGTTGAAACCCCATTCTACAGTCTTGAAGAATTCTTTGAAGCCCCAAGGTGATTTAGCATGTAGGCCCACTTGTCGCATACCATGTAGCCTGACAATCTGAACAGGCCCTATTGTATTTGGGCCTGACCGATTGTTGTTATTGACTTTTGGGTGTTCAAGGCTTATTATTATTATATAAAGTTGACTTACGATTGACTGATATCAAACTATGTAAGCTTACATTTACATATTGGATTGCCAAGGAATGCCAATGTATGAATGAATGTCAATGTACTTGTCTAGGCCTAGATATTTTATCTTTTTGAATTACTGTCAGAGTTTTTATCCATTTATCTCACTGAATTACTGTCAGTGTTATAGTGATGAATTGTAAATTATTGTAACTTATATATGTGGGATGAATGTATGTTTTAATTTTTAATTTTTAATTAAATTTTTTTTTTTTTTTTTTTTTTTAGCTTAGCAACTATTGGGCAACTAGCCTATTGGTCCTAAACCCAAGACTTGACAATTTGATTTGCATCATCTTTAATTGTACTGTAAAATGTGATTAGGCCTATTGTTATAAACTTTTCATGTACCGTATGTTGTGTATATATATACATATTTATGTATGTTTATACTAAAATGACGAAACCCAAATGAATGTAAAATTTATAATGGTGAATAAAACAACAACAACAACAACAACGCCAAATAAAGTAAGACCTTGCGTAATTTGCATTTCCATTTTAATCGTTCTATGTTCTTATAAAATCTTATTTTCATTTTCACCACGACCCTTGAATCTAAGGTACGACTACAAATAAACAAAAATACAAAATTGCCTATGGCTATATCAAACACAAATGTAAGAAGTATATTGTTTAAAACAACGACTACCACATATTAGCTTTACAACGCGAACATAATTAATAAAATAGATTTAGAGAAGTCTAGAACCTTATTTTTTATTCCATGTCTACAGTCTGAAAAAAAAAATTATTGATTTTTTTAAACCCTATCCTATTCAGTTATAAAAGATGATTCATGAAGGACAATAAAAGTAATTTTAATTTATCCCAAAATATACAATAACAATGGGCCCCGAACTTGAAACAATAATTAACTGCAAACATATTGATAACTATTAATTTCATTGCCATGGTTTCATCCATATTTAAAATGAAAATAAATACTAAAAAGATTTGTTTTGGATGTATCAAAATGTTTTGGGGTAAACATCATTACTAGGGACCAGCAAACTGCGCACGTGTAGACACGCACTGCCTCGTTCCCCGCCCCCCCCCGCGATAAGTGCCATTGGGTATTTCCGTATCATCAGCCCAGCTGTATTTTATAAACACCACGATATTACTTATCTGTGTACTACAAAGAAGCTGTGTTTTCCTACTAGACGCGTCGTGCGTTTTGGGTATAGTGGGGTGTGGGGGGGGTCTGACTCGACATTTTTAGCATGTGCGTATCATACACAGATAAAGGGGAACTTTATTTATCAGTTATTATAATCCTCGGTACGGGGTCAAGCTCGGTCAAATAAAATTGAAAATTATTTGAATACTAGGCTTACCTCTCCAGTCTCCACATCTCCCGGAACTATAAAAATAGTGTGACAACGTCTGCTATTTCTGCTTTCCTTTCAAAGGAAAATGCGTCTGGCGTACCCTTGTAGTTTCATTGTCAATAAAATATTAATGTATTTTCTTTCAACACACGGAAAATAAAATATGAATAACGAACTAAACCCCTCAGATTATTAGGTAAAACTTGTAGGCCTATGAATGACTCGTCAAATGGAATGAACCCAGTGTAGTTTCCAGACACATCCGGGAACCCTTCCCGATTTTAGTCACTACACAAGCAGGGATGATCACTCGATTGTGTTTGCCCAGAGCTGTGTTTGAGTTTAAACCAGTATACAAACTGTCGTATGCTAAATGTCGCCATAAACGGTTAGGAACTGGTTCGATGGCATACGATTCTTTTTGCTTCTTTCAACAGTAATAAGTATAAAATGATGACGCAACATGTTAAGTGCAGTGGTGGATAAAATAAATTTTTTAAATATTTGGTGATCGGTAATGCACCTGATATCTTCATCACACGTCTACAAGCATCTACTTCAGTACAGCAAATACTCTCGGCAACTGTGGCCATGACTAAACATTCCTCACATTTGCACCAGTTTTTCTTATCACTTCTGTCGTCGTCGGCACTTTTTACGGACTTTCTTTCGATTTTTCTATTTCTACCAATTCCCCTTCAGTATATTCGGGCTCAAACTGGTACCAGCCTTTGCCATTGAGAGAAATATGCAAAGAACATATAAATCACAATCATATAATGCACATTTGACAAATGACATCACGCGGTCATCACCGATTCACTGACGGCGTGCAGACGAGCACATGTCCGTGTGTCTTCCCCCTCCAGCGCGACATTCCCCTCCGCAACCGCCAGCGCAGTCTCGCTCAAAACGTAATGCAACACAGAATTACATACCTATGGAAATACTCGGATTGTGACTAAATGAGAGCACTTATCACAAACCAAAGTGCACCCTATGCACAGGAAAGATAGATGATCATGTGGTTGCAAAATATATTTTTTTGGACCAAAACCCTCCAAGGTCATGGGGGGTAAAGATCGCCGTAATGTTATTTCTTATGGGAGATTTTTGCCGATGGGACCTAGCTCGAAAATAACGATCTTTGGCATTTTTTTTACGCGTCGTGGTAACCCCGATTTTTTTTCTTTTGGTCGCTAAATTCATTTCTACTTAGCATAAATCAAATATATTTTTTTGGATTAGCACTTAAATACCCCTTTAACTACTGTATATACGTATTTTGTTTTGACTTTAAAAATGACGATTACAGTTTACAATGGTAATGCAGGAACACCAAGGATGTGCACACAATTAATATTTATTGCGTTTTCAGTCAGAATGTTTGTGTTTCCATCGTTTTATACTTTTCCTGAATTATAGCGATACAGAATACACATCAACATCGAAAAGGATGTACTGTATCGACATGGGCATCCACAGGAATATTCATAAGGAGGGGCAAAGCCAAAGCCAAATTTTACATCAAGCAAAGATCAAAATACAGATTGGGGTCGTCACATCACAGATATCACCCTGTTTATACGTTTTTAAAAGTAAGAGTTTTAACATTTAGGTTGGTGACACGTACAATGAAGTCGGTGGCGACATTTATCTCAAGGTTACAAAGCCTTTTTTGTTAAAACTGAGTATTTTGCAAAGCACTTTTTCTTTTTGGTTGAAAATGTATTATTCAATTTTTAATTTAACCCATATTACATGATTTTCTTAGTGCAGTAACACAAAATTGGCCATGGGAGGAGGAGGGATAGAGCTCCAAGTACTTTTTTGTAAATTAAACCTACTAAAATCCTGATATTAAAATTTATTTTCCATGGCTCTGATAATTAGGCCTATAGTACATACCGGTACTTGATTGTTCTATTCTTTGCGAATACCAGGAAATAATATTTTATATGGCACATTTCACTGCCTTATATTTGATTGACTTATTATACGTGATATGATTTAATGTATGTTAAAAAAAAAGAATAACATTTATTGAAATTGAATTGAAAATTGACGTGTCAACATCTCCGCTACCATTTTATGTTTAGATTTTCATTCTGTTGCTCAGTTGTTGCACACAATGTTTCCAACATAAGTTACCTTGGAATTTTATTAAAAGAATATGCAAGGACCATGATATATTGCCGTAGGTTGCCGAATCTTGTCTCTCTCAGCTTTACTTTATCGTGGGTAGCAAAATACATATTGGACAACAATACAAATACTATCACCCTTGAAGTTATTGGCTCTATTAGTCTCAATGATTTTTATATTTATTTTGGTTTTGGCAAAATTGTTTTGTCCAATATCCAAGGGGCTGACACTGGTTGTATCAGGACCGTGATCTGAGTTTGAAGGCTCCAATTCTCCAATTTTTTGTAAATGTTGGTCTAATCCCATGCATGAGTGTCCTTTGCTTCCTTTAACACATTCCACGCCGAATACGTGACGTATTCGTACAGCGCGCGCGCCATTGCTAAATACGTCTATACACGTATTCACGCTGTCGGCAACACCGCTGCTGCTCCGTTGATGACCATGAAACTTGTTCTAGTTGTACAAAATCCCGCTAGATAGCAGCACACTTCAAAAAAATTTATTTTCGCTCCATTAGTTTGTACAGGAGCCGTGTAAACATTGTTGATGTTCACAAGGCCAGTGTTGACATTGAAAATGGCGAATTTAAGGAAATCTAGCTGCAAGTGAAGTTTTAGCCAAGATTTTTGCAGATGATGAGTCGGAAAACGAATTTATCCTTAATGCAGGTATTCAGATGAAGATGACTTTGCAAATGGTGATATATTTAGTCAGAATGAATGTGAAATTGTGTACCAAAGTGACAAGTGAGGGTGATGTTGACGTGCGCAGGGGTGGTTATAACTTATAACCTACAAAATGACAGGCAAAACGTTGTGTTGGACAAGTTGGACCAGATAACATTCCATTACCTGTGTATGAGCATATTATTCCGATCAGGCCTAACGATTGGTAAGGAAGGAAGGAAGGTAATACGATTTTAGTCCGCCGATGTAAAAAAAAGGTATTAACTCCCGAAAATGGCTGGCAAGGCATGCGCAGCGGCGACCGAGGTGGTGCGGCAGGCAATGTGTGTGGCAACAGATGCAAATTTGAAGATGAATTAACAAACTTGTGTTAAAAGAAGCAGAAAAGTAGTTTGGTTAAATGTTTGATTTCGTGAAAGTGTAGTTTAAAATGTGTGTTCAGACATTGCAAGGGGGAGCAACTGCCACCCCTCTTGCCCCCCCTTGCCCCTCCCCCTTCCCCTTTGACGTCTATGTGTATTGATATTGATGGACATTCCTTAACAATAAAACAAAAAAACATCATCGTCAATCAAATCATGAACCTGTTTTTTGTAAATGATGTGCTGCTCTTCAAAAACTCCTTCCAGCCTCCGTCAGCAAGACAAAGCACTTAAGTTCAATGAATCCTTAATTACTGCTAAATTCTGGGGAATGAAAAAGCAGACTTTTTAGCGAAAAGCGGCACCAAAAAAGTCTCCTACCAGCTCTATCTATGTTGTTCAACCATGTAAATAGGAAGATTGGTTTGGTAATGAAAAAGGTCTTCAATAACAGTATAGAAGAGGCTGCAATAATGAAATCTTGGTGAGATGAGATTAAAAAGGGGCCAGACAAAAACTGGTCTACTTAAACTGCCACAGCCCAGTTCCGCCTTGCAACTGGCCACGACGTTTTGCAACACCATCTGAACTGATTCAACATCAAAGACCCTGATAAAAAAATAGTTTGTTTAAAAAAAAAATTGAATTTTTGTATATTTTTTGTCTGTTTGTTTGTGCTCTACCGGGCAAACGACTACTCTAAGTATGATGAAATCTGTAGGGATACTTTCAAATCTTTGAACTACCTGCCATTCTTTTACGTACAATCGAAAATATTTCTCCTGAATATATTTTACTTTTACAATTTTCCTGTAGTTTCGAGCTCTCCACCGGGCAATTGGCAATTGGAGGATCTTGGTGTTACTTCACGGGAATGTTCAAAATCACTGAACTTAGATATGTAACGATTTTGGGTACAATGGAAGAAATATTTATCATATAAATTGAACTTTTAGGGCAATGAGATATCGATATAACTTCGCCGCCCGCACCTCTCCGCGACTGGAACATCGAGGCACGTGTCAGTTCTTGGTCTCTCACTGACTCGCAGTCGGTCGCCTCGCATTGTTAAAGGCAGGCATGGTTCACGCTTGCTCTTGTCTACATAACACGTACTCAAACGAAACATGTTAACAATGATGACACGAAACCGTAATAAAAGGATTGAAACAGTCAACCAAAACTCTCATCCATCAACGCGTCTGGAGAAAGCGTTTGCAAAGCTTCCAAGTATATCAACTGATTGGGTAGTTCGTCAAGTTGCTTATACTTGATAGAAAGGCATAATCGAGAATAAAATCATCTGTAATGAGTGACTCTACTGTAGGGGATTATCCACTTTTATATTAATTTTATTATCAAAGTTAACCCTAGCACTTTCCATTTTCTGAAACTATTAACTGAATTAATGATATTGTTTTTCCTTCTATTACAGTTGCTCAGAGTCTTCAGAATATCATTTGGACCCAACTCCATAACATGCAGGTTCCAGAAAAAAGCACTAAACCTCCCGTTCCGCCACCCCCCCGTCAAGATACAAAGACACCCCCTCCTGTGGGCCCCGAAAATGCCCAGGCGGCACTTGTAATCCTCCTTGCTGCGCAGATGCAAGCTCAGATGGGCAGTAGTCACCCATCTCTCCTTGGCAACCCTCAGATGGCAGACTGGCTGCAGAACCTCATCAAACAAGGCCCCGCACCAAACAGGCACGGTTCTTACCCCCTGCCCCCCACTCAAGGCCCCTACCCCTACCCCCCTCACAACCATAATGGGCAGCTGCCACACAGCATCAATCACAAGCAGCAACAGTATATGAAGGGCCAGCCCCCCAAAGTTCCTCTCCTCCCCAATCCGTCGACTGCGACCGTGAGCCCACCACCGACCGAAGCCCCTCGTTCTCGATATCCCAGCCCGGGCTCCGAGGACGGTCAGAACCCCAATGCTACCTATTGGAATGGCCTACTGGGTCAACTACAAGGTCAGCAGTCCCTCAATCTGGCCCAGGTGGACTCGAACTACTTTGAGCACAACTTGGGAGGTCCCAAGAGCCCCCTGGACAAGAATCACTTTACTCAGCCGCCACCTGCTCCTGGCAAGCCTCCTCCGCACAACATGGGAGGTTTCTTTCCCGAGAACCCTCCCCCCGACCTTCAGCAGACCATCAACACTCTGCTAAGCAAGGCTCAGAACCTGGGCGATCTCATTGGCACGCTAACCTCGGCTATACAGACACAGGGAAGCAACGTTCCCAGGCAGATGCCACCACAGGGGTTCCAGTTTGTTCCCGGGGGAGATAATAGCTGGATGAATGCTCCGCGACCACAGTCTGCACCCCAGCCCCAGGGTCGTCCGATGATGGGTAGTCCGGTCCCCAACGGCCGTCACGTGGTTCACGGCGGGAGACCTATGCTCGGCAGTCCCAAGCCCGTGGGCTTCGTAGAGATGAAGGCCAATCAGTTTGGCTGGAGCCCGGCCCACTACTTGGCCACCCCTGCCCCTCCTCAGTTTGGCCCTTACCCCGGCCCGAGCTTAGTACCCAATCTGTGGTCCCATCCCGGGAGCCCCATCTTGGTTCCCTCTCCTCCTGCTGCGTTGGTTACTCCTGTCGGACAGAAACGCAAGTACAGTCGCCTACTGCCGTCCCCTGAGCCGTCCCCAGAGGGGAACTACATAGGACAACACTCGCAAGGGTTAGGGGGACATTACGCTGACTCCTATTTCAAGAGGAAGAAGAAGAACTAACATGTGTTTACTATGCAGGTAACGCAACATGGTCAAACTTAACACTGTTATAAATATCCTGTAGTATCACAAATGCATTCCATTAGCTGGGATTGATTCCACGCTCCTGTTGATGTGCAGCTAACAAGTGCCTTTCATTTGTGATGCGTCCTACTTGTTATTTATTTTTAGGAATTTTTAAGTAGGCCTAAGTGTTATTACAACGATTTAAGAATGTGATGAAATATTATGTAAAAATATTAAAACCCAATCAGCAGTTAGACTTTTGGCCTTAGTAATTTTTATAGAGAATTGGAAAATGAAGTTTGCTCTTTGATATTGGAAAGTTTTAGACCAGTCAAATTTTGATTCCTGAAAAATCTCCGACCGTTGACTACTAAAATTGTCATTAACTCAAATTGTGGTCAATATTTGTAGTGGTACCTATTGGTTATTTTGATTTTAGAAGATGATTGGGTTCCAGTCCAACACTAGGACTGAACTTGGATGTAATTTTCATTTCGTAATTTTGATCTCCTTCTAATTTCATAGTCCCTTCAAACTGTGGTTTATAAATATTTATGTAGTATTTCAACAAAGGTCAATTTCATATGATATTTAACAGTGTTTTATAAATGTGGCCTTCATTGGGAGATGTGGTTTTAAGTTCAATTAAAGAAAAGCAAATTACACGCATCCACTTGCCAGCAAATTTAATCCCTGTGCTAAGCAGCTTTGTAGCTAGTATGTGATTGCTGATTGGATATATTTTAGATAAACAATAAGTTCTATCATAATATAACCAAGCTAGGTATCTTTGCAGTCAAACAGTGTTTTGCTATTTGGTCGAGCACTCATTTATGGTAGATTTTTTTTTACCATGTTGAATATGCATTGTTGTTTTATGGAAAACAGCAGGTAATGTCGCCTTGCTATTGTGTATGTCTTAGTAAAATTTGCTTTCCTTATTTTTATGTATAGTTATAATAACACTACGTACTACCCAGATAACTTCTTGACTAAACTGTCTCGTTCATTTTGTTGTACATACGTATGTACTGTAATTTTCACAGTCCACTTGGCTTACTATACTACAATCTATGCCAATCTGGCTATCTATCTATATTATATATAGAGTGGCACTTTTATATATTAAATAAAATCATATTTCGCTATAACATATTAATTGTTATTGTGGTAAAGTATTAAGGGGAACATAATAATAATAATAACTAGGAAAACGCTTAAGTCCCGCCGCGTTGTTGGATGAGCGTAATTGGTGCATTGAGCTGCCATGTGTTATGCAGATTTTCTGTTGTTCTGTGAAAAAATTATTACCTACTAAGTCGAAGATTTTTTTTTAAATTAAATTAAATTAAATTAAAAATTTACTTTAATTTTTTTTATTAATCGTAATTTTTAAAAAAGAAAAAAATCGTAAAATTTCGATTTTCATGAGAAATAATTTTTCGATTGCGCTCAAATTTCACAAGAATATCTTAATTCATGAAATTAAGGTTCTGTGAAAAAATCATTAAAATCGGATTAAGCATGTAGGTGTTATAAGTCGAAGAAATGTTTTAAAAATCGAAAAAAATCGTAAAATTGCGATTTTCATGAGAAATTTTTTTTTCCATTGCGCTCAAAAACGTGACAGTTTTAAGTTTAGAGATTTCGAAGGTCTCTAGCAAATTTCATTGCAATCGGAGTATCGGTTTAGCCGGAATCGTGTTAACAAACAGACAAAAATACAGAAATAAAAAAATAAAAACATTCCGGATTTTTTTCCTTAGTGTAGTGAAATGGAATCTTCGCTTCGCTCGCTACGCTCATCCAATAATAATAATAATAATAATAATAATAATATTAGCAACTTTGTAAAAATTGTAAGAAAAATGTGGATTTTTTAAAAATTTGTGTTAAAATTGTATGTATTACCGTCTCACCTTTGATCGTGCTTTGGAATTTTAGACAAAAAAGCTTTGATTCCCAGGAACTCTCTTATCTATGTAAGGTTTATCAGACTGTACTTTGCAAATATTATGCGTGCACTGTATGGATTTTGAGTGGAGTAAGTGTGTTGCTTCTACATAAACAGTTATTAAATAACAACAATAAAACAGTGTTACTTAATGTAGTACCATTGAGTTTATAGCATGTAGTTACAGACTCATTGCCAGTGACTGTTTGCTTACCTTGCTGTACCGCCAAAAATAACTAGTCCACTTAAGCCTATATTTATCATGCACATGGATAACAATATGCGCATCTTTATGATTTGCTATCTTCTGATAAATATACAAGCAGACTAGGGTGTTCCGGCGGTACGTGGTGGTGGACAAGCGTCGGATGTCTCACTAGTAAACTAGTAACTACACAGTATAAACTCAATGGTAACACTAGTGCACTCTTGTTCAATACCATTTTTAAAGTAATGGTGACAAGAAAAAGAAAATCTTTACTCCCTTTTAAGAAACTGTTTATAACTCTAGTTCATTGTTTGGAAGAAATGTTTTATCTTTCAATATTTAGTTATACCGGTAGCCTATACATAGACGTGTGAATTAAAATACTGTACGTAAAGGTATTAAAGACAGTAAGATACTGGCTCCGCGAGAGACAATTCATCTCCTCGACTAACATTGGCATAACCAATGCCTACTTGCATATCAACAAGTTTAATCTTGTGCCGTAAAAATATTTAAGCACTACTTCTTATATTTTATAACTTTTTATCTACACTCCCCCTCACATTGGTTAGGTACTTTATATGTAGTTGCATTCACCTTGCACCATTTTGTCCAGGTATTTCCAGGTTTGCCCATTTCTCTTTCGTAAAACTTTTTATTGGATGTGAGGGCAATGTGACTTACCATGCCATATATTTCTCACTTACTCGCTTTGCTCAAACTATCGAGTAAAGAAGATAAGGAAACTGGAAGTTTTCTAAAACATTGTATTGCACTAAGCCTTTTTGAAAATTATATACCCTTATTATTGATCTTTGGCTAGGTGGTCAGTTTTACAACTATGACAGAGACTGAGAGAAAACCTTTCATGTACCTTTCTTAGCTTCATGGCATTGTTGGAGTTCACTGTTTATCCACTCCGTTGAGGGTTTTTTACTTCCAATCTGTTTTTACTAAGGGCTGACACATTTTGAGTTGACACGAAAATATATATATATGTAAACCTTTGTAATGTTACCCGTCTAGTGGCATAATATAATAATTAATAAGGCACTTCTCCGTCTGTCCTTCAAACTAGGTTCTTCTGTAGCTTTCAGAATAGGTAGGTGACGTGATCATTTTAAATTCCATTTTGTCTCGCATTAGACGCACACCCCGTATTGAAGCAATTAATTTAGAAAGAAGACATTGTGCTTAAATAAATGACCTAGGCATTTTAATCTTAAGACATTCTGATTCTGAATAAAAATGTGCATCTTGTGTGAAAAATATGGTTATTGGTCTAAATTTATATTTTTCATTGTTTATCATAATATTATAATTGTCATTTTCTGGTAGATTTTTTTATGTTATTGAGCTTATTTGATTATATACTTCAAAGGATTTTTTATGGAATTGTTTACACTTGGTGTACAAGAAATTCAGGCTGATTGCTATTGCTGAATGCTGATGCCTTCTCAAGAGTAGAATAACACTAGCGGCCAACTAAAAATTAATTTACTATTTTAATATTTATGCTATCACAACTTTTAGAATACTACCAATATAAAACACCAATAATTGTGTGACATTCCAAGTCTACTCATCTAAATATTAATCATAATTTACTTATTAAAACATATATTTCAGACAATAATATTACTCTCAAAGTCATGCCATTTCATCAGCCACGTGCAATATAATAATCAGTGTTTTTAACTACGTAACACAGCCAGCAATAATAAATTCCGATATCTCATCGCTGCGTTATCTCAACTTCGTCAAAACAAGATCCTTTCTAACTAACTATTAACTGTAAGTCTTTATTTGTAATTGTATTTGTATTAGCTTTATTTGTAAGTTTTGGTTCATTGGCGCCACACGTTGGGCACCAATGAACCACAACTTACAAATAAAGCTAATACAAATACAATTACAAGTAAAAGACTTACAGTTAATAGTTAGTAAGGATGTCCTTAGATGTGGAATCGATCTGGTGACGAACACTCTCTTGTGAAGTCTTATGGGCCGGTGTTAGTAGTTGTGCCTCTGATGTGGAATCGACCTGGCGACGAACACTCCTTGTGAAATCCCCTAGTTCGATGTATGTGGCCCGGAAGCGCTTCGAATGTCATCCAAGCTCACATGTTCATTTTAGAGTGTCTCTTTGATCGAGACCGATCTAGTTCTACTGAACAATATTTGTTTATGTTGTGACGTAGTATAGGCGGAGCTAGTTTTTAATTGGTTTAATTGTCACTTGCGTCATTAGTTGTCATGACAACGGAGAGGAGATTGAGGGGAAATTACGAACGTCACAGTTTTGAAGTTCCCATACATCGTAAGAAAGAATATTTTTATATTGAAACTGCGTAGCATACTACATATTTTCCACACACATCAAGGAAGTTGTGACTTCAATGGTCATTGGATGTGGTCGTGGTGCATGCATTTGCACATGTGGTTTTGATGAAGTATAACGCAGCGATGAGATATCAGAGTTCATGATTGCTGGCTGTATTACGTAGTTAAAAACACTGATTATTGTACCGCGCATGGCTGATGAAATGGCATGACTTTGAAAGTAATATTGTTGGCTGAAATTTATGTTTTAATAAGTAAATTATGATTAATATTTAGATGAGTAGACTTGGAATGTCCATTTATGCATTAATTGAGCCAGTGTGTATCGATTTCAATTACCGGTACGTAAGCAATAATTAATCTCAGATGCATGGTAGGTCTTTTTGAATTGTTGCACAAAAGCCTAGCAATCAATTAGGCCTACCTCACAATATTGAATAAAATAAGGTAAAAAACACCACATTTTCCAAATTTGCATTCATGTGCAAAAGTATGTTTGTCATAACCTCCATACTAGTAATGATAATAAGTAATTTACAAAATAATGAACTATAGTCATGACAGATAAGGATAAGTATTTAATATTAACATAGTTTATTTCTGGCAGTTATGTGTTGTATTGTATGATGAAGAGTTTGGATTGCATAATCCATAGCCTTTGGAGATTCTTGCATGTAGGCCTACGTATGACTGTGTACTATATAGGCAGGTTAACGTATTAGGCCTACACATTGAGAATACAATATTGGCTTATTACACATACACTATGTAAATCAGGGTGTGGAAACTGGAAAGTGAACTTGGTTTGTGACAGACATAACAAACACATGCAGACATGTGCATGTTTGTATATTTTATTTTTTCAAAACATGTTTAAAAATGGGGTGTTGCCATTATTTGCAGGCATTTGGCATCAGGATAAGAAACGTGTGTTTTGCGGTCAAATATAAGTGTGGCCATCACTTGATGGCTGGCAATAATAGCAAAACTGCTTATTTCAAAGCTGTACACAATTAAAGTTCTTCATACATTTTGAAATTTAATTGATACATGTATTTTTTTTACTGTTTCAGGCAGTTTAAAAAATAATCTGTTTTGAAAAACGTCTATATTTTTCAAGTAAATGACGTATGTCATCCAAGTTCACAATGAAGTTAGTACCTCAGTAATTCCATACTATGTTTTGAAGGTGATGTTGCTTATAAATAATTGAAATTCGTAAGGAAGCACTATGGATCAACACATAAAATTTGTTAAGCCTACCATTTAAGAATTATATTACAAAGTCCCACAGTTTTCTGGAATACTATTAAATTAATCTAAATTGAATTGTGCATTTGACCTATAGAATGTGTGAAGTGTAGGCTTACAGAAGATTAAATGTTTTCTTGGGGTGTCACACATATGCATGAGTGAGCCGGTAGCTTTCTCTGGTTGCACTGCTAGTATATGCCTGACACAAACAAAGTGACCATTATACCGTACTAATATGTACATCATAACTGAATTTCTTACATTTTTGGTGTGATATCCATTGTTTCTGACGGGCTAGATTGATTTTGTGCTCAAAAGGTGGCTAATGTGAAACCAGTCATCGATAGTCTTGTATTGGTCTTGCGTCATTTATTATGCAAATGAAAATTCAATAATCATTGACTTTCCAAATGTCCATAGGTTGGTAATTGTTAGGGTAATGCTACTAGAAATCATCTTATCTGTGTCCGTATGCTTTTTATGTTTTGATGACCGTAGTGTGTCAAGTTAAAAGTTTTTTTTTTTTATAGAATTACGTACTATCTACCACTTCAGCTGAAATCTTCAAGAATTTTAAAGCAAAACATTTAACGTTTCTCTTGAGTAACACTACTATTTATTATACGTCTGGTCTTGCTTGAACTGTTAGTCATCCATGCATTGTCCCTTTAACATATTTATTTGTAAATAACTTGGACAAAAGTGGAGTAAGGCTTGCCATCTTGATTGTTTATATTTGCATGTAGTTTGGTTGGTCTCCTACGTAATGCCTTGCATTGAGATGATTCAATCATATTATATAATAATATTGTGGGCAAAGATTGATGGGAACCAACAGCTTGTGTTTGAAGTGTTCAGCAGCCATGTTTAGAGTTTAAGAGACACATATATGACAATGATGTGTTAACTTAAATGTGTCCTTTTTCTTACAAAGCTTTCTTTTTTTGTAGTAGGCTTATGTATAAATAGGTTTGGCTGTTTTTTGATATTGTATACAAATAAGGAATAATACTGTGTTGGAATTGGGAGGCAGCCTCCATGTCAATTGTCAACCCTGTCACTACTCTTGTGTTATGTTTATAGCAATCATTTTTATTTACATCTAGGTTATTGCTTTCATTGGTATGTACTAAACTGTATTGAGGAAAAAACAAAAAATAAGTTTGTGTGCTAGGGTAAGTTAACATAAAATGTGTACAGGCCTATTATGCAAGGTAAAACATCAACTGTTGTATTATAGCATTGTCACCTCCTTTTTTACTCTTTATTACCAATTGCAATTGGGATGTTTTAATGACACACCAATATATTATTGTCTGCTTAAAATGTACTAGACTAGTAAATCTAATTTACTGGTATATCCGTAACTATATATTATGTACATACAGTGCTATGGCATTATATTATATTATTACCTGTATATAGGTTATTCACACTATAAAATAATTGTGAATGTATGATTGTTTTAAACGCGAAATTACATAAAGTATCAAGTGTTGAAAAATGTGTAGAATTGAGTCTTTCATATTTCTTTAAATGCATTCTCCAAATTTTTGATACGTTGCCAAATTTACGTAAATTGGGTAAGTGACCTTTATTGCGGTCATAATATATCCAGAAGGAAAATATTTTTGAAATTATCTACATGTAATAAAATTTTACAGGGAATAAAGAAAATATTTTGTATTGTTTGTGTGGGTATCTGATCTCAAATATCATTCTGGGGAGGGGGTATCATAGTGGAACATTGCACACAGCTTTGAGCCTGTAGTGATATTGCAGCGCATGTCTTAATGTTGGTGCTACCCATTGATTATTCAACTGTATGTACTTGAAGGAAGTTTGATGTTGATATTACATGAATACGTACTAGGGTGAAATCTAAATACTTCATTTTATTATTTCATATTTAACTCTTTAAAATTCATAACAATGACACTATTGAAAGTCATACAAAATATATAGCATAATCTATGTATTGTTATTGTAACTGCTAAGTACATTCAAACAATGTAAAATTTAATGTTCCTAAATTAATGTAATTTTGCAAACCATGGCATCAGTTTCTTTAAAGATTGGATCATTGAAATTGTAATTTCATTTAATGTGAGTCAATCAAATGGCAATGCAATATGGCATCACTTAGTGATGAAATTTCAATATTTTCTGTAAATGATTTTTTATTTTTATTTATAATTTATTTGACATAATAAGTACTATGTTATGCATCAAGTCATTAGAACATTTATATCTATTCTATACAAACTGGATTTTGACAGGACAATTTTTATCATTGTCATTGAGTAGCACTTAAAGATTTTAACCTACTATGTTATATGTAGTACTACTATATTCATTTTTGTTGTATGTATACCCAAGGAAGGTTTTGGTGAAGATTGATGTATACTATTTACATTTTCAATATTTCCAGGGTATGTCTTGAAACTTAAAACCAATCATTAGGTTAATCCAATGTGTACTTGTTAGGGTTGCCATTTGAGATGTTACTCTTAGATTGATTAATGTTGTCTAAATTATACATTACATTACGTATAGTTTTTTCTAGATGTATTCATTATAACCTTTGGTTATTGATAATAGTGGATTTTACGTGATATGATTGCTTTGCTTGGTTAATGCAACAATGTCTGATTGCTGAGGAGTGGAATACTCAGTTCTGGCAATATGTTTCAAGAATTATGGTTGGTTCACAAGTTGTGAATAATTTCTATTAAGACAAGTGCAAGAAATCTCTCAACATGAATTGCCTCATTTGTTGAAAACATTATTCACCAAATATTTGGTTAAATAATGTATTGTGCGGTGAACCATTGTTTCTATCTGGCCTTTGGTAACCAAGCTTACTGTCAATTAATTTTGTATATTTTGACCTCACCAATCTCTAGCATTCTAACAAATTAGAGTGCTATCGACCTGATTCAATGATCTAGCATAAGTATTGTCAAATTATAGTTAATTGACAGTCAAATGGCCACCCTATTAATTTGAATTGAATTGAATTGAACTTGTAAGAATATTTAAGATTTGTTATAAGTGTTCTATCAACGTAGATCCGATTTTTTGTTTTTCACTGTGTTCAAGTAAATTCCTATACGTACTATTGTATTTATTTCAATTATTATAGAAGTCAATATTTAAGTTATCTATGTTCTTTTGACTTATGATTTGTATAGGTGCTTTATTCATAATGGTTTACACTGTACCTTCAAAATAAGCATTTCTCAACCATACCCATAGCACAGCTCTAGTTTGAATAAAACTAGCTACGACGAATGTCTGTCCAGCTTTAAACTCTGTATCTATCAATAATAAAAATATTTTTACCAAAAATTACATTTGTGTTTTTTTATGGCATTTATGTTGATGTTTTATCAAGTCAGAACATTTAAAACTTTCTCTATAGAAGCATTGTCCCAAAGCCTTTTCAATCATCTTGGCATCACTGAGCGAAGCCCGATTTCGATTACGTTTCACCCATCGATCAATGTCGGCAGCATTAAGGATTGTACGGAACCGCTATGTATGATCTTTAAGAAGAGTTGCACAAATATGGTGTACAAATTGTTTTATCGTTTCAACTGCTATCTCATTTGACCAATTTTTGTTTATCACTTCATGAATTTAATATATAGTTAAATTTTATTTGGTTGAAGTTTTACTCCAGGTTTTGAAGTTCAAGTTGTTAAAAAAGAAACCTGAATTTACAGGACAAACGTTAAAATATTGTCTTTTTAGTTTTTACTCATATTTATTTACACTTTTAACGTTATCATTGCATACACAAAGACATCACAATAACTAAAGCAATTGATTATAATTAACTTTATAGTATGCGCAATGTCAGTTTCAATTTGTATTTATAGTAAAAGCTAGTAGATGACTGAGAAATGCAATGCAATACTAGAAAAGTTAATAGTCGTATTGTGAGACGTAGATGAACAACTTTGCAACTGCAGAACCTCCGTACACACCGGAATGGTGCAGGTCCATTCTGAGTTGCAGTTCGATCTCTTGAGGCCCTGGGATGGATTTTACTAGCGAGATGACTGCCTGGTTAAAAGCAGTATTACGAAGCCGGAAGTAGTTCTTGGTAATTGTTTGGACACCTATTGGTGCGTGTACGTGAAGCATTTCAAGATTGAAATTCGCCCTAGTTGCCACATGGTGAGGTCCTCGCATTGTAAATAGATCGAGAGTTCCAGACGGAGATATTGCGAGGTTCGACACAAACGTGATGAAGTTGAAGGAGTAACTCATGGGTAACTTTAGGCAGGCTTGATCTCCTTCTCGACAGTAGGGCGACTCTCTCTTGCAACGACTAACACAACAGACATCATTTAATTAATAATGTATCATAATTATATACATTTTTGTGTGTTATGGTAATTTTATTATGCAAGCGTTTTTTTTACTCGTTGATTCAGTAAGTACTCGTAAAATTAATTAATTAAAACTTTTCGCTATCATGTCCCATTGATGAATTTTGCCAAGTAAATTAAGGAAACGTATAGTTAAGTACTGATGTCGTACTAGTGCTATCATTGAAAGAATTAGGTGAGTAAATTCTTACAAAGGTTTTTTTTATCTGGACTTACTTTTTGTGTTCTGAGTCTTTTACGAAGTTCGGAGGACAGTTGATTGTGTTGCAGCGAAAGCTTCCTCGAGTATTGAGACAGATCTCATTCTGGCTCCGGCAAGCATTGCCTGACTGACATTCGTCCACATCTATAACATAATGCTGTGTAGTGAAGGCATCCTCTACAAGATAAGATATATCCTCAAAACTGAAATGTCACTGTTATTGGTTATTATTTTACCTCGCCAAACAACAAACAGGTGGCTCAAATGTTTCAATAATCTACTGAGAGCTTGCTTGCGTGACTTCAGGTGATTTTTCCCCTTTTTAAAATCTATTTTGGAAAACCTGCCCACGGACAATTGAGTGCCCCTCTCCAGGTGTCTTAACTAGATATTTTGAATGAAGAGTTTGTTTTGGGAATGTCCAAACTCCAGAAGGACCTTTTTCAAAAAGGACTTAACCGCTTGCATTTGCAATTTCGTATTAACGACTGAAGAAAACCTTGGAAAAAACTTTCACTCAGTATTGCTGGTGGGGTCTCTGTGGACACAGGTAGCCTCACTTACCCTGGCAAGTCCTCCCGTCGCCTCCAAGCCTGTATCCCTGTGGGCACTGACAGCTGTAGCTCCCAGGCTGGTTGACACACACTCCAATGCATAGGTTTCTCTCCTTGAAGTGGGAACACTCATCGAAGTCAGAGCATGACCTATAGAAATATACACCAGAGTGATGAGAAGTCAGGATCTATCGTTATGCTTGCCCAACCAGTAACTGGTGTGATAATTATTACCTGTTGTCGCTATTGAGCGTGAATCCTTGTTCACAGACGCACCGATAAGATCCCCACATGTTAATGCACGTCTGGTGACACAGACCGGGAGTTTCCTTGCACTCGTCAATATCTGGGGGTATAATACAAGACTTAAAAGTCAATCATTTACTTGTTTCATTGAAAGAATAAGTTCCAAACATGATTTTCATCTCACACCTGTATGTCGACGTTTTCTGTTATCAATGTAATTAATATCCACTTTAGTGAATGAATTTGACAATTTGAAATAATACGTGTTGTTAATTTAAACAACACAAGCGATACGATTCCATTGTGTTCTGGCAGACAGATACAATGGGGCATGACACAGATAAACATGCTACTTACCATCACAAGCCTTGTTGTCTACCCCCTGTCTGAAGCCGTCTTTGCACACACAGCGATACGAGCCCGGTGTGTTCTGGCAGACAGATGCTATAGCGCACACCTGTCCCGCGTAGCGAGTACATTCGTCCACATCTATACACTCTTTCAAGCTGTTGAGAGTGTGTCCTGCAGGGCACTGACAGATATAGCCTCCCGGTAGGTTCTGACATATCTGTGTGCGGCTGCAGTCATGCGTGTTGGTCGTACATTCATCCACATCTGCAAAAAAAAGTGTGTCAATAATAACTTAAAATCCCCCCCCCCCCCCGCCCGCCACACCTCCATTTACACACAAAAACAACCAAAACTCATTTCAATGTAGATACACGTCAAATGATGAAGTGGATACGGCCTAAGATAGCCAAGACCAAGAGGGAATAACATAATTAAAGATTATTTTCTGCTGGTGTTGGATCCATGTATTTATACTTTACTAATATGTCAAATCAAATCAAATCAAATCTCTTTATTTTCAGAACATACAATCAGAACATACAATCGTTTAAGTATTATTATCAGGAGGTAGAGAGCTAACGGCATCACATTTTTGTCCAAGTTAAAAATTATTGTTCGTTTTGGGACGAAGTTATAGTGACTATTCAGACTCACCTACGCACTTGGTTCCCTCGTCGTTTAGTTTGAACCCTCCATTGCAGTTGAGGAGGTTGATGCAGCGATGCGAGCCTGCGATGTTGTAGCAGCGCTGGTTCCGTCTGCACGGGTTGGAGCGCTCACATTCATTGATGTCTGCAAGGAGAAATGATTGTGTTTGCTGGTTGTCCTACTGCTAGAAGTGCTGGGGGAACTCCTCTCACATTAACGATATCTCATTCTAGCATGGTGGGAAAGTGAAATGGGAATCGCTAGCATACCACGTCCCATGCGATCACTAAAGCACTAGGGTAGACGGTAGTTCTGACCATTCCAGACTTCCTGACCGCTCTCTTCGGAATCTTATAATATTTTTGTTATTTCTTCTGTAAACTTACCCAGGTGACAGTTTTCATCTCATCTGCAGGTGTCTAACTAAGTACTTTGGGGTTGGGTAGTTGTGAACGGAGTGTCCGAGGGCTGTTAAAGGGGATTCAATCCCTATAGCTATTTGCATATATGAACAAGGGACTTGTAAATCTTTTATTTAGTCAGGGTTGATGGTGGTGAGTATTGACCGTGAGCTCTCAGAACAGAGTCTTGCGCGTTGTACTGAGCTACATCTGTTGGCTGGTTTTCAAAATTTCAGAAAATAATTTTCTGTATCGACTTGACAATTGACATGCAGAAATTGATGAAACAAACATATCTTGGATATAGCTTTGATCTTTTCAACAGATTTTTGCAATTCTAATTGCTGACGTGGAAAAAAAAATACCAAATCGCTCCAGATAGTTGACGCATGCATGGCAGGCCTGCATACCTATGCATTGGTTCTGCTGATTCAGCTCAAAGCCAGGTGGGCAGGCCACGGTTGTGGTAGTTGGTGCCGAGCTTGTCCGAGTGGTGTAGACAGTACTGGTGGTTATTCCAGGACCGTAGCACTCGCCAGCACTGTTGAGCCTCTGGCTGCCTTCACAGCGCTTGCGTTCACACCTGAAGGAGCCCAAAGTGTTGCGGCATTGCCAGATAGGTCCTTGGAAGCGGCAGGTGTCGGTGCCCAGAGTACACTCGTCGTCATCTGAGATAAGAATCGACAACAGTGCCTATCATCAGTTACATTCAAATGCTCATATTATTTATAAATTTATTTTTGCTTCTAATTTTGTTAGTCTGGATAAATGCAAGAGTAAATAGGGGTTTCCAAAATGAAGTAAAGTAACATATTTACCAGTAGAAGCCTTTTCTGTATTTATAAGGTCTTGTCAAACCCCCAAAACGACGCAATGAGTTTTAATTTGAGTTTGGTGTCCTCCATGATAAGCCTACACCCGATGTAAACGTTGTATACTCCCATTTTTTCTTACCCTTATAAGTAGAAACAGTATATATGTTTAATATTAGTCAAAGTTTAGTAACACCAAAATATTAAATAAATTAAGTCAATTATTGCAATGTAGGGCCTACTTATTAAATAAATAAAACAGGTAACAAAACAAGCTATATGTATAAGCACTGCAGCTCCGACCTACAATGTATTCAATCAATATGTTCAAAAAACGTTCAAAAAAATTGTTAACAATAGGCTTAGTTTTTAATTGTAATAAATATAATGAATTTTGTTGACCCGGCACCTCCACCAAATTCTAATATTGTATCGCTTGTTACTTTGCATGTGAACTTATGTTTTCTTGCATTGACCCAACCTGTCGGTGATTTACTAAGTCAACATTTGGTACTTTATCTGTCGCTCGTTGATTCCTTTCAGCTGATTTCTGCTTGCAATGCAGAAGGTCGCGGGCCCAAATCCCACGTCTTTCAACTTCCTAAATGGCTAATCCTTCAATATAATTCTAGATTAATAGAAATAAGAAACATTTACTTTTGAGGCATCATTACAACGAAGCGTATTACAATACATAGATAGTTAGACTGAAGATATTTTCATGTAACTTTGGACAATTCAAACACTTCGTTTAGAGCCCCGTAGGTCGTAACTCCGTGCTCCCCGTTTGACTGCAGCAGAATCAGCCATTTTGCCGAGACTAGAACCAAAGCGATGTTGTCACATTGTCACAGACGTCGGTTGGACCCTCCAGCGTTCACAAGACCATTGACTTGGTGCACATATATTTGGCTGAGCTGCGCGATGGTCAGTTTGTCTCTAGCTGTCGATGGATCGAATCCAAACAAGTTGGCTTTGTAATTATATCAACTAGGTCGTACAATCAATCATACAGCTCCCCTCGCAAGCTGACATGAAATAGTTGTCTGTATCTGGTGTTATTGAAAATGATCTTAGAACTCTATGGAAAACATAAGACAATCATCAACATATTTAAAGCTTACCCAACATCTCGCCTTGGAAGAAGGAGCGAGAATGATATTTTTTCCCTTAAAAATAGACAAAGTCCAGAACAAGTCTGCACGTTTGTGATGGGAACTAAATTTTACTTTAAAATACTTTAAATTCACCCTTTTTAAAGGGGTCTTCACCTACTTAACTAAAAAAATCTGTTTCATTCAGGCTAGCTAGAAATGAATTTAGAAATTAACAGAAAAATTATTGGGTTTACCATTGACCCCCCAAAAAAATGGTCAAACTTAGTATTTTTCGAGCTAGGTCCCATTAATTTAAAAGAAAATCACTCACAAGAGAGTGAGAATCAGTTTTAATTTTAAGCTAAATTTCAGCCTTCAGTTTTCAAAGTTTCTGACAATTTTTACAAGGATTTTATTTATTTATTTATTTATTTATTTATTTATTTATTTATTTATTTATTTATTTATTTATTTATTTATTTATTTATTTATTTAACGTCTATCCTATTCAGTTATAAAAACTGATTTACAAAGGAGGACAACTAAATAAATCTAATTACATCGATGCAGACACAACAATGAACTTTGAAATAGTAATATTAAAACAATGCATTAAATACTTATATATATATATATATAATATATATATAATAATATTAATTTTGACTACCCGGCACCTCCACCAAAATTACGAAATTATGTAATTTTTGTGTAATGTCGATATTTTGATATGAAGTACTTTGAGTTTACTCGCGTAAAAACAATTTTTACAATCTCTCAATCGCATTGTATGACCTGGCACCTCCACCATATGTACCAACCGGGATTAATTTAATTTCGACTACCTACCCGGCACCTCCACCAAAACTTTGAAAACACATTTTGTTTGAAATTTCGTGACCTAATTCGCATTTAAAACATAATTTCTTATTTCGCCACTAGTTCGCGGTATCAACTAAAATATCGCAAATTGGAAATTGGTACCTTTCAATCACAATTCAAATTATTCATGTGCAAACAGAATTTGAAGGGATTATTGCAACTTAAAAAAATTGTGAATTCGTCCTCACCATTTTTGCACATCTCTAGCTATGTAACTAAAATTACTTAAAATTCTCACGTGCAAGACTGATATGTACACCTGAGATATAGACCTATGTATGAAATAAGGATATTTAAAATACACATTAATTAAGAGGGCAGGACCCTACCGTCTCAATCTGCTATACATATTTGGCATCTTCAATAGTTTTGAAGACTATTTATTTCATACTCTCTCTCTACGGAGAAGTAACATCTGTGCCATACACGATCAATGTGAAATGAATGAATAAAGAACAAGAGGTCGCTGGCGCGACCTCTTGCAGTGCCTTCCCGCGCCGGTACGTTCCGCCGCATGTTCCTATCTGGTAAAATATCTACTAATCCAAAGAAAGCGGAGTAATTAAACTAAATTTTTCTCAAATGAACTTGAAAAAAAATGAAAGAAAAATCGTTACCCCTTCAAAATACCAGTGCGGTAAAATATAAGAACTGTTAATATAATTAATATTATTAGTTAATATAATAAGAACTGTTATTGTCAGGAACACTTTATGAAAACAAAAATATGATGCGAGCTGATACGATTACAAAAAAAAACATGATGTGAATTTATTTCATAACACGATTAATACATCCTTGGGTTAAGATTTTTCTCTGTAAATGGCCTCCCGCCGTTTACTGTAGGGCGCGATGAATTATAAAGGCATACATATTATAATGAACTTGGAACTTAAACCGGCAATAAACATAAACTTCTCAGTACGATAAAAAACTTTGTGAAAATCAAAATATTGAAAAAATAAATGAAAGTAATTTCATACAAAAAAAAACTGTAGAACTAACTCGAGTGTCTCTGCAGGCGTAATCTCTTGGAAGCAATAAGGATTGTTGAGGCATAACACGTCTCTGGTTTATTTCTCGATTTTGTTAGTCGGGAAACACTCTCGTAGGTGTAATTGTTATTATTTACTATAATCTATAATTATTATACTATAATTGTTTATTATAATTATAATATAAAATAATACAATATAATCATCCATCCATCGGTTCAGATGTATAATGCAACTACCATTCAGAGATCAAAATGGACCCGTCCTGATGGTCTAGTGGTTAAGACGCCTGTCTGGAATGCGGGAGATCCGTGGTTCGATTCCCGGTTGGGGCGGACTTTTTCAATTTCTGAATTGTAGTAAATAATAACGTCTCTAGTTATCACGTGATTATTTCGTATTGTCCTTATTATTTAGTAACGTGTTGAAAAGGCCACATCCAACAAGTGCTACAAAAATAAATTATAAGTTTTAGCTTTCTTTCTGGTGGTGAATGGTGCGAGCATAGGCTATTCTTATGGGGTAAACACTCCGCCGTCAGCAAGTATACTCCTTAGAGCGTTGCGAGAATCCGCTACCAGAGCTCATACAAAGAACTTGGAGCACACTATTATAATGAACTTAGAACATATACCGACATTAAACATGAGCTATTCGGTACTAATAACCCGTAAAAAACTCGTAACCTCCAAAATAGGTAGGCCCTATTGCTTTGGGCCCCCTAGTTGCCGTGATAAAAGGCAGGGGTTCCTTTAGTGTTGTTTATTTATTTATTTATTTTTTTATTTTTTTAAAGAAAGCCTTTACATTTTCCTCATATCATGTCATAAGACTCAGTTTTTTAAGTTGTCAATGAGGAAGATCTGTACAATTGTTAAGTATTATTTTACTTTTGTATTTCAATATTTAAAAAATTTCCCTTGATAAAACAGCACAACTGTACGTAAACTTTTTTCCCCTGTTAAAAAAAGTTAAATTTCTAAAAGATGCAATTGGTCTTTAAATAGTTTCAATGTAGATAAAATATCAGTTTTAGTTTAAAATTAAAATTAAAAAACTAAGATTTTTTGGGTTACACAACATATGTACTGAACTATAGTTGCTTAAGCTATCCTATACAATAAATCCAAAATATTCATTTACGAAAAAAAGCTTTTTTCCAAAAAGGAATGATTTAACCCGCCTTAAAACCCCTTTCCCAGAGCTTGAACCCAACTTCCGTATTCTTCGGAAATTTTTTATATTTTAATTTCCCCATTATCAGGGGGTATTACCGGCTTCAATCTATGGTAGTCGGGAAAATTTTTCCTTCCCTCCGTTTTTTATATTAGGACTTTGCTTCATTAAATAATTAGGAATTTATTTAAAAAACAGAAAACCTAAAGCGATACGAAAAAGTACGTTAAATATTGCATTTTTAAAAAGCCTGTCTGATAATTCTCTAGAGCCTAAATGGAGATATACATATTTTTTTTGGAAGTCTGCTTAGTTTAGACTAAATCCAGCAAGGCGCTTTTTGCTTTTATACATCGGGAGCGGGGCTATTTTGAATTTTTCGTTGTTTTTTTTTTTTTTTGTTTTTTTTTTTTTTCGTTTATCACCAAGGAATATTATTTCCAACCCCAGGCATATAAATTTCATGCACACTTACCCGCACAGGGGCATTTTAAAAATGTCTATATAAGTTACTCGAGACAAGTCCCCCTCCTCACCCCCGACCCCAGACAATGGGTAGACATGCACCCAAAAACCAAAATCAAACAATGCCCCACAGCTAGACTATGCACTAATTCGGGATTCCCAAAAATACCAAATGTCTCAAAAAACTTGAATCGTTTAATACTAGACGTTTGTAACTTGTAACGAATCATAATAATGAATACATGAGAGAAAAAGCCTGTAATTGATTTAAAACCCACTTCTTTTTTAAAAAAAATCAAGGGAAAAATATTTGTAATTAACATTGTTGTAAAAAGCAAATTGGTAAACAAAAATGTTAAAAACAAAAATTTAAAATTTACTTAACCCAATGAACATCCACGATTGCCGTAACCACTTTTGGCCCATCGTTAAAACCAATCCCAAGCAATTTACAAACTAGTACAAAATCTATTTTATTAATCCAAAAAACCAAAATCCCAAACATTCAACCCCCCAAAACCCCCTAAAAAAAAATTAACGATTTAAACCGTAAACCATGCGTTACAAGTTTTATTATTATTAAATTTAAAATTTAAATATGGCACCCGGGCCTCCGGAAAGGGAACCTGCTTTTTACTTTTTAAAGAGGAAATACGGCTACCAAACGAAGAAAACAGAAAATTTTGAAAAATCTTATAATAATGTCCTTCACAAAACCGAAACTGAATTATTTAAAAAATCTTTTTTTACCCCTCCTATCCCTTTTACGTTTGACAAAAAAAAAAACCTTTTTGCTAAAATTGAAATATTTGGGTGGGGATAGTAAAAATAAATTAATAATCCGCCGGTTGGAAAGCGTATTTCCCTCGTTTAAACCCCCCAAACCTTTTATAAGGTACAAGTTAATTTTAAATTTTGATCATCGTTTTTAAAAGATGAAGTAAAAAATCAATTATTATGGTGGATTTGGGGTGGAATCTTATAAAGAACTTGCAGATATCAAAAACTGTGTATTGGGGGGTTTTGAGACCTGGGTTTTAGAGGTGGAACGTGGCGTTTCTTTTAATCTTTTTTTTTCTTCTCCCCAAAAACCCGTAAATTTGGTGGTGAAAAAAATTTTTAATTTAGAATACTTCCCTTGGGAATTTCGTGGAATTTTTTTAATTTTTGTTTTCCTTCGCCCAAAAGCCCAGGTTGGTGGGGAAAAAATTTTTTTTTCAAAATATCCCCCTTGGAATTCTTATAAAAAAAAGGTTATAAGGTTATAAGCTATTTTGTAATTTGTTTCCCAAAACGTTTTTTAAAGATTGAAAAAATGTTTTTTAGGCCTACATTTAATTTATGGTGAGATTTTGGGGGGGAATCTTATGAAGAACTTGTAGAATTTTTAAAAATGTAATTTGGAATTTGGTTTCGGGAAAAAAATGGTAGAAACATAAAACTTTTTAAAATTTTTTTTTCTTCTCCCAAAAACCCGGAAAATTGGCGGTGACAAAAAACACTGCTAATTGCAAAAATAGCACACAATTTTATTATGTGACGATTGAAAAAAATTTGCACCACATACCAACAATTTTTTTCGTTGCGAAAAATTCCCGGAATGGCCGGTGACATTCAATTGTTTTTGGAAACCCAAACTTTCCCCCTTAGTAACACCCCGCAAACGTACGACTACTAAAATCGGGATAGCGAAAAAAAATATTCAAATATTTAAAAATGAAACATCCCTTTTTTCATCAGTCCTTTTTTGGGCTTTTTCTAAAAACCATCGGCGGGTCTCAATCTTTCGGGTTTTCGGGTTAAACGCTATATTGGTCTTCTCACGTCGCTCTCTAGGACCACCGCCGGGGGCTTTCTCCTTTTTAAACCGGCTATTATTGTGCACCAAAATATGAAAACGTTAATTTTAAAATTTGCGAACACAAAGCCAATCGCCAAGAGACGTGTTTTAGAGTATTAAGAATGACTCGTTATCAAACGCAAATCACTACAGTGCACTTTCATCACGGCGAAATAAATAGTAGCCATAGTCTGAACGTAAATTTTTTTCTTTTAAATCTTGACATAATTATAATACGCGATACATTATGATATTAAACGCCAAACTTATGCATCAGCAAATATACTAGTATAGTCCAACAAAAGGCTATTACACGTTCAAATTTGCGCTGGGCGAATTTTAGTCATAGATTGCAACTAAGTCTTTCTCTTAATCGTGCATAATTAAAAATAGCACATGAGGGGTAACACTGCCAAAGGGTCGTATCTGTGGCACGTAGCCACTCGTAATTTTTCCTTACGGCAAAAAGAAACAATGCAAAAAGGAGTAAACTTCAACTGATCAATACCCGATAACACTTGCATTTTGATTACACGTGCATTAATCACCACTACAATATCAAAAACAACAATGTGCGTCTCCTTTCGCGAAAAGTAAACAATTGTAAAAAGAAGTATAATTCAACTGATACAATATCCGATTAACACTTGCATTTTGATTACCGTGCTATAATTCCCAAAACTAAAATATACCAGCACAACAACAGCAGCGTCCCCTTTAGTCGAAAATAAAAATTTGCAAAAAGGAAGTATAAATTCACTGATACAATATCACATTTTGTTTCAGTGCTATAATTACCAACTAAAATAAACACCACAAAACAAGGTCTCCTACTCAAAAAATAAACAATTGAAAGAAGGAAGTAAAAATTCAATGATACTTCCGTTTAAAAATTTGCATTTTGTTTACACGTGCATTAAATCCCAAATCAAATTCCAGCAAAACAAGCACACGAAACCACGTGCTCCCCCTTTTCAAAAACCGACTACTCACTGGGGGTTTAAATTAATGAAAAAATTTTTTTAAAACAAAATGCCTTTTGGGACCCCCCCCCCTTTTCCCCCATCTACCCTAAAGGGCCTTAAAGCAAAAGCCTGCCCACTTCCGGGTTTAAAAATTTCCCTCTCTTGAAATTTTAAACCAAGAAAAAAACCCCTGCCACATAGAAACACACCCGAGACACGCCCGATGGTAGTTAAGGGGCTAGAGTCACTTCGCAGACTTTAAAAACGATAGCAACTTCCCCCACCCCCCAACCATCAACCATGCTTCAATCAAAAGAGAGCGGGCCGCCCCTACTAAAGCTTTTACAAACTTTATTGTCAACATTTGGACAACACATTTAATTTTTCTTCACTGTCTTGACCACAAAACCCGAATTAAAGCAAAATAATAATAAAATCAAACTTGCATTAAAAAATTTACGAAACCTCACAAAAGTATGAAATTTTAAGGAGTAAGAGGGTTTTTTTGGGGATCACCTGTAATTTTTTAAAAAACAACGGGCATGCGTAGCGTATGTAAGTTTCGTTGTCATACCTGCATTTAAATCTTTTTTTGACTCCTAAGACCCAAAAACTGATGGACTAAGTCCAAATCGAAGTTAAAAACTTTGCTTTGACGGTAATCGCACACCCTGTCCTTTCATTGGAACAGGTACGCTAACCGAAAATATTTTCCATCGATTTTTCAAAGAGGAAGTTCACGAAAATTTTAAAAAATATCGTTTTCCCAAAATGTCGGTATCCCCGGTCCTACAATCTCTAAAATGCATAAACAAAAAAGTGTTCCAAAAAAGAATAAAAATTGGAAAATCAAATGTACAAATACATTTTTATAAGAACATTCAGTCCCCAAATTAAAAAATCCCACGTTCTTGCGTAGCGTATTTTCGGAACCGCGTCCCGTACGAAATAAGTTGAATGCTGTAATTCAATTTATCTGGGCTCTGTAAAAAACGTAGTGTAATTTTTTTAAATTCATTGGGTAGTAAAAACTTTAGTAGGGGATATATGGTTGTTATACCGGGCTTAAGTACCATAAATCGTCCCGGAAACGATCGCACTGAAAATACGCGATGTCCCGCACAAAATAGCTTTTTTCAAATACCATAAAAAGATTAAAAAAACCCGTAAATGATTTGAATTCTCAGTAAAAAGTACACTAGGGGGGCCCTCGCGTATATTTTTTATTTTTTTAAATTACATAAAGTAAGGGTTTATAATGTTTTGCATGAACGTGTTTTTTTAAACTACATATTTTTCACTAGAAACCCCTCGTTTTAGCGTTGATAACGAGACGTGCTAAGCTAACCCACTTGACATTTTTTTTTAAATTTTAAAATTTGCGCCGTTCCCCCTGTCCCCACGGGGCAAGTTTCCATTATTATTTATTTTGGGAAGGTATTTGGGTAAACTCGTGGGTAAACCTTTACTTTGTGGAAAAATCCACCCCCCCACTAGAGGACCTTTACATCATTTTTTTGGGAAAACAATTTTTTAACCCTTTTCTAAAAAATAAAACATGCTTCCTCATAGTTTTTCGATTATTTCTAGCACAGCTTCTAGGTGGCAGTGCATAGTGGAGCAAAATCGGCGACTTTTCGTTTCATGTTAACGTTACTTTTGTTAAAAAAGTAAATTTTCCATCTACACTACTTATGGATCAAAATAAATTTAACTATTCGTGACCGGATGGACATTCTAAAAGATTTTGGCCCCCCCTCAATTTTGTCGCCGTTTTAGTTTAAAAAAAAATTCTTTTATTTAAATTCAATTTGCTTTTTAACTTTTGAACGTTTTTCCACAAAACAAAAAGGCATTCAATCAGACGAAGCTTGCGGATGGTCCAAAAACTCAATCGATCCGAGTCTCCGTCGAAAAAGTTACGGCGAGAAACAAAAAAAACAAAACAAAACCAGTGACAAAATTTTTCCGGGAGAGTCAAATGGAAAAAAATCTCGCTTTTTCTCGCTTTATTTTGATTCGTATAAATTTTTGGCTAGGATAAAATTTTAAATTTCCAAAATTTGCAAAATTATTTTTCAGTGGCCCCAAATTAAAAATTTTTTTTATTTGCTTGAAAAGAAATTTTAAATTAAAATTTGTTTTGAGGTGGACCCTGGGCCCAAAGATATTAACGGAGGAATAGCCCAGGGGGGCCATTGATGCTCCAACCATCATTTTTTCTTGATCCCCCGGCCAAGAAAAATACGGTAAACCCTTTTTATGGTAGCATGGTATCGAAGTGGCCCCAAACCCCGCGAATGAGGATATTTTCTTTTGACCCCGGGTTTGGAAATTTTTTTCGGTGGGGGGGGGCGTCCCCATACCATTAAAACATCACCAAAAAGAAGATAAAAAATTAAAACTTTTTTTTTCATCGAAAAAAATCTGAGGGCGCGATATGAATAGACTTTCACGTTCTTAACATGATCTCAGCCAAAAATCTTTTGCTTATAGGCAATTCAAAAAATTTTAAACAAAAGGGATTTCATATGAACAAGATCAACTAAATTTATAAATCAAAACAATTTTGCAATAAAAGATCCAACTTAAAGGGGACACCTTGAAGCTTCCCCAAAATTTAAATGGGAGCTTAAAAATGGAATTTACCATAAATCACTTAGGGGCCTGGTCAAGGGGGAAACAAAGAAAAAGGGGAAACGAAAAACCAAAAAAAAAAAACCCCCTTTTTTTTATTTAAAATTGTAGCCAAAATAAAATAAATGAATTAGTGTAAGCCAATTTATAGTCCAAAGGAAAGGTAAAAATGTTTAAAAGTAAAAAACTAAGAAAAGCAGCAAGCAAGAAAAAAAAAGGGGGCGAACGAAGATAATTAAAATCCAACCCAAATTTCCTTTCCATAAACCCATTTTACAAACCAAAAATCCCAAAATTTTAAAAAACCACAAAAGGACTTAACTTTTTCATCTTCTCTTTAAAAAAAATAAAAAACCTTTAAAGATAAAAACTTTTCCCCCATTTTGATGGCCCCTTGTCTTTGAAACTAAATTTTTTTGGACTACCAACTGTTTGGCAGACTAACGCATTTCCCCATTTTGGAATAATTCATATCACTAAGTTGGCAAACTTCAAAATTTTTGATTTCGTAAAACGAATATTTTTTGGTAAAAACGGTTCGCAACTAATAACCCAGGGAAAATTTTTGGTAACAACCAAAACTAGGGCGATCGGGGAAACCAACGCAAAAGATAAGGGCAGAAACTTCCTGGAAAAAAAAAATTTACGGGTACAAATTTTTAAAAAATTCGCCCTAAAAAAATATGAATTTAAGGGTATGGTTTTTTTGGAAAATAATTGAAAGTTTTTATAGGTAAATTTCTACCCAAATAAAGCATATTTCGGCCCCAAAATTTAAACATACAAATTAAAACTTTTTTGCCCTATAACCCCCCGAATCCGGCCCCAATAAAAAACCTTTAGGGACCCCCCCTGGAGGGGGTTTTGGGTTGGGTTTTTTCACATTTATTAACTACAAGTATTTTTCCACATAAGTTTTAACTGTACATGAAATTAAAGAAACTAACTGTTTTGGCTTCCCACAGTTTGGGTGGCTAATGATCGCCCTGGAAATTTTTTTTTTGAAAAGGAAAAATTTTTTCCCAAAAAAACAAAATTATTTTGTGTAATCCGAATTTTTTCCGTGCTCACATTCCAGGATTTTTTTTGGGAAAACAATTCGAGCTATTTATTTTTCGTTGGAAACCATTAGGTTGTTTTAAAATTCGCAAAAGGGGCCGCTTTGGAAATTGGAAATTTAGCCCCCCCCAGCTTGAAACGATATTGGGGGGAACCAATGTGTTTTCTTGAATGGGAATCTTTTCCTGGGATCTTGAACGCGAAAGTCCCCACGATATAATTTGCAATTTAATGGTCAATTATAAAGAAAACTTTAAAAAAGGAAAGCCACGGAATTGTGTTTTTGTTTTGTCTAATATTAAACTGAAAACAGAATATTGTCTCACTTAAAACGAAATTGGGTAAATTTTGCATCATGATTTACTTTTTAAACAGTTAGTTAGTTAATTATGAAGGGGCCCGGTAAGAATTTTTTTTTGAAAATAACCACGCCCAAAAAAATTTGTACATTAAAAAATTTTGTTTCCGATAACGCTATTTTATTTTTTAAAAAAAATCACTTCCACTTACAAAATTTTTTTAACCCAACTATTGGTTTTTAAAATCGCTTTTGCTTTTAAAGAGAGGAAGCCCAACCCCCCCCCCCCCCCAATAGAAAAACATATCACTTTTTCTGCGTCGTTTTGTGTTTCAACTCCTCGTGATAACCGAAAAACGACCCCGATTTAATCCCTTTTTTGGAAATTGCCGTATCAAAATGAACAGAATTTTTTTAAGGGGGGAAAGGGAGGGGGGGGATGCCCCCGAAATTAAAAATTCTGTCTAGTACCATATGAAAACCAGGGCAAAGGGGAAAATTTTTAAGGTTAAATAAAAGTCAAAAGGAACCAAAGTGGGGCATGGGGAATTTTTTATAAAGCTTTACACTTATGGCAGTATTTTGTAATGCTTGTGGCAAAAATCTTTTTAGGGATCCGATAAAAAAAATAAAAAAATTTTGAATAAAAAATTTCCAACTTTCGGCTATTTTTATTATGTACAAGATTTTTTAAACAAAAAAGGAATTTTGTACCGGGCCCCGTTTTTCAAGGTTTAAACGCCGGCTTTTCAAGAGCCAAGTTTAACCCCCCCCCCCCAAAAAGCTAAATTATTTTTTTGAGTCGTTTTTGGGACTCTTCTGATTCGCAAACAAATGAGGAAAAAAATTTTTTTAATATAATTTATAAAATTGAATTTAATAATGGGGAAATTTTTTCCCCCAAAAGTTTGGGAAAAGGTGAGTCCCTAAAACGCCCGGACAACTTACAATAATGTAACTAATTCCCTTTTTAACGCACCTGAAGAGGGGCATGCATTGCACCCTGGGCAGGTTTCCTATGAGAAATTAAGAAATTAATTAATGAATTAAGGTCTTCTTGATAGGGTTACACTAACAAATCCTCATAGTCTTGGGCATTACATTTTTAGCAGAACATTCAAAATGCCTTTATCGACATTGTTGGCCCGAATTCAACTAACCTTTCGACTAAGAATCTTTTGTATGCTAGCGTTAAACTATTTCTAAAGGTTTGGCAATATTTGATTATTTCGAATAATTTATTATTTAAGACTGTTGGCTAAGCTCGAGAAAACCAGGCTTTGACGCAGAACGCAGAGGTAAAGTCAGGATCACTTGGAAGCTCTATCATTTGTCCTATCGGGTTGTGGTTTGCACCAAAATGTTAAGTAAGAATGTGAAATAGTTGGTATCAAGGCACATTTTCTAAATAATGCTCACTTTTTTAAATTAACTGACCGTAAATATGACACCAAACACTTAATTTGTAGTAATTTCTCAATTTTGTGTAAGAGACAATTATTTTGAAATTTCAAAATCGGCTTTGATAGAGACACGCCCTCATCCTTTGTAAACAGCCTCCCAAAAATGCATATTTTTGGTATTAAAATTAAAGGTAAAAAAGCGGTACGTTCTGTATGTGAAATAAGCTGAAATTGACGATCGAGCGTTTTTTAAATGGGCATTTAACATTGTAAAAAAAGTTGGCCCGAGCTTGGCAAACAGTCTTAACTATCAATATAATATGTCGCTGAGTTGTTATTTGTAGCCATCGCGTTTGCATTTGTCAAAACACTCACCAGCACAGGCCTGGGTTACCCTGTCGATCTCGAACCCTAGTTTGCAGGTGCACGCATAGCTGCCAGGGGTATTCTTACAGTTCTGACTGCTGTCGCAGGCAGAATCACTACACTCGTCAATATCTGAAAGTAAAAGGTACTGTTAGCTTATCTTTGCTGTTAGGACTAAGAGAAATTATTCTCTAGTGGCTTTGTTGAAAAAGATAGTCGACCGAAAAATACGAACAATATAAAATTAGATGTTCCTTTCCATTGTTCAAATTTCTTTGTTGGTGGAGGGAAAGCTAATCTTTGGTGGATGATTTTTTATGTTCGGCAAGTTTCTTTTCCTGCAGCCATAAATCATTACATCTTAACACCACCATAACTTTTAACTTCTATGTATATGAACGAAAACTTTAAAATTTATAGGATTGTTAATCATAATTCAAAACTAATTAAATACTTTTTTACCATTGTTTTGCGGTATTCCGGTGATAGCTTATTTTAAAGAGGAGACATATATAGCTTCGATTTCAGTTTTTTTAACGGTGCACTGAGAATAAATGTTTGAATTGTCAAAACAAATAAAAATTCAGAAATATATACACAATTGTTTAAATAATTGAATCTCAAGCTAGAAATCTAATATCAAAAAAGAATCCCTAAATTGATTTTTTTAAATGAAATCGAAGCTTTATGTCACCTGAATATTTTGGATCATTATTGAAGACAATCAATGAAAAGTCCCACTCATTGTTATTAGAACAATGAAAACTTATTGCACCGCAAAACAATGGTAAAAAATATATACAATTTTGAATTTGCTTTGAATTATAATTAAGAACCGTACAAATTTTCAAGAGTTTTCGTTCATAAACATAAAAGTTAAAGAGTTATGGTGGTGTCCTGCCAACTTTGGCATACTTGATAATGAAGGACATCTGTACGCCCCTATGGTATCAGATTTTCAATATTTATCATAGATCAATCAGAAAATGCGTAGTTATTTGGGTGTTTTTGACTGAAACGAGGTCGAACAGAATGTTTTTGGTGCTACTTGGGGTCAGGTGGACGGGGCTAACCTTTTTAAAGGATATTTTTGTGTATTAGCACCTCCACCAAGAGATTGCTTAAGATTTTATTTATGTGTTTTTTGTTTTTGTTTTGTTTTTCTGTTGTCTTCTCTTGCTATTTTGGGTTGTCCCATACACGCTGCTTGTTAATTAAATTAACTATTTGCCTGTATATACAAAAAAACATTTTACACCATCAACTCTCTCTCCCTCTCTCTCTCTCTCTCTCTCTCTCTCTCTCTCTCTCTCTCTCTCTCATTATCTTGCTACCAATTTCACGTACCTCCATTGAAATCATCTCTTTAACACTAGATCAAGGGCAGGTACTCAACTCATTTTCCCCGTTCACAGGACAAACTTACTCGATAATTCATTCACTATCAGTGCAATAAGAACTTGGAACGCTCTACCTTCAAACATCAGGGACACCCATATCAATAGTTACAATATCTTTAGGAGTAAAATTCATGAACTTTATTTCAAAAAATGCCATGGGAATACTGACAAATAACAACATGCACAATATGTTTAAACTCACAATAATAAGCTTTTTCTTGATTTTAACTTCTGTAGACAATTCACTTAATAATTATGGTATGAATGATAGTATAAATGTGTAATATGTATAGTTTATGCGCTTTAAAAATGTAAATTACTGTTATTTTATCAAATATTTATTGTAAATTCAAAATTGTTATTAACAAATTAGAAATCTGAAAATGTATTTAAAATTAAAGGTTGGATGGAAGAAAAGGTTTAGCTGGCCTTAATCCCGCCTGGAAAATAAAGACGATTATCTATCTATCTATCTATCTATCTATCTATCTCTCTCTACCTCCCTCTCTCTCTCTCCCTCCCCGGCAAGTATCTTACCAATGCAGCTCTTCAAAAGAGGATGAAGCTCGTATCCCGCCTGGCACGTGACTGGAGTGGGTGTGTCATTTACTTTGCCGCACCTGTACCCTCCTGGCTCATTGATGCAAGACTCGGACTCCAGGTTACAGACGTAGATCCGCTCCTCACACTCATTGATGTCTAAAACAAAACACAATCATTTCACAAGGTAATTCATCTAAGTAGACGCAACATAACTGGCTACATTATGAAGTAATGCCCCATTAATACTTTGTTTATTAATCAGTTGAAAAATAGGTGTAATGGCATCCTTACACAGGAAAGCTTCTTACATTAACAACGTTAAGGCTATTCCAGAGCACTCGTACCGATATGTTGAAAGTCAATGGAAAATGCATGAAAGTTAGTTGAATGAAAGAGGAACTTGAATAAAAGAAAAAAAATGGACGGGACAAAAGCTCCCTTTTGGCTATTGTATGCAAATTTTGGGTCAGAAAGAAAATGAGAGTTCTAGGTGCAATACTTAATTTTAAGCTTTTATTTTTTTTTATTGTTTCAACACATTTTTGTCTCCAAACTGAGTATAAGGGAAAATAATTTTCTGAAATAATGTTCGATGTGCGATTTCTTTGGTCGCATGGTAAAATAAGTTTGAACCGGTGGACAAAAATTTCGTACATCAAACGTAATTTTAGAAAATTATTTTCCCTTATACTCAGTACGGAGACAAAGGTGTGTTGAAAAAAAATCATAACTTAAAATTAAGTATTTCACCTAGAACTCTCATTTTCTTATTGACCCAAAATTTGCATATAATGGCCGAAATGAAGCTTTTAGCCCGTAAAAATTTATTTTTTTAATTTTTATTCAAGTTCCCTTTCATTTAACCAACTTCAGCCATTTTCCTTTGACTTTCTTTAAAGATGTAATACTATCAGAATCTATCGACTGCTGCTCCCTTGGTGGGAAGCCATTATTTTACTCAAACCGCGACTAAAAGGTCAACTGAGCTTGCTTCTGACGTTATTCCTGGCAACTAAGTCAAAAAATCTAGGAAATGAGCAAGTAAGCAAGATTAATTGGTGGCAGGTTCCGTCTGTATAATATCCTGTTTTGAACGCGTCGATCGATACCTGCCAGTCCGCTGATACTTGATGGTGTATACAAGCAAGTGCAAGACTTTGCAAGACAGTGCATGCCCAAGAGACGTTACTCGATTATCTACGACGTCGCCACGTGACATCTTATGATGCTGTTGCTTGGGTAGTGCTATGCTGCTGTTTTATCACGGTACATTTTACCGTTCATACCAACAAATTACACGCGTTTATGTTTGCATTGATTTCTTATTGACAGGTTACTTTGTTATTTAAGCAGACAGTTACCACTCAAGCTCTTATGAGAACAGTAAAAGGATGCAACATCTAGTTTGCTATGGAATGTTGTGTGTCATGCACCAAATCACATCATGCAAGAACCACACAAATGCAGCAGGCTCATGCAATTCTCTCAAACAGGACGGTTTGTACAGGCAAGCATTAAGAAGCTCATGCATTTTATGTACCAGCCAATAATACGTGCAACGAATTCACATGTATTGCATTACGCCAACCAATAGATGGGCATCAGAGAGGGGAAATTATTGTAGACTCTAAAAAGTAGGATTTACTGTATTAGGATTCGATATGGCATCCAAAATATACTACTCAGGGCAGATTTATATCAGTTTCCTTAATTGAAGGCTGAAGTCAAGAGTACAGTTAATATCAAAGAACTTTCTGTTTAAGATTAGTGGATGACTGTTTATTGCAAACACATATTTTCTATGTTTGCTGGAACTTTTCCATAGTTTCGAAGAAAGTTAGTCGTCGTTCTTCACAAGTGGTAAAATTGAAAATAGACGTTCTCCATTACCTTCCCCCGCCTTTTCTCTTATATATTTACCTAGTTTATCTTAATTTTCAATCTTCACTTCACATTAATTCATTGACCATCGCTAGTTTGATAAACTACCAGAAAAAATATAATATATAAAAAAAGGTTTCAGTACAAGAATAAAGAAATTTTAAGATTCTCCGGTAACAAAAGATTGCAATCCAAAAGCGTTACAGAAGGCTTAAAACCTTGTTATATGTGCTGGTATTACAAAGACAGCTATGTGATGTAATATGGTACCACTTCCAAAGTTCCACTCCTCTTTCTCGACTAAGTGAGAAATGACTTATCTTGCAAACGGATCATCTTACGTATTAGGCAATTAAAAACTACAAAAGTTATTGGGGGCTGGACGTTAGATTAGAAGGGCTGCAAATACACAAGGATGTAGCAAGAGTTGTCATTACACCTGTGTAGTTGACAACATGGCAGCAATTAAAGTTTTAGTATGAAAGTCCATATTTGGCCAGATCCATGCCGTTAGTTAAGCTCAGCAGTCACCTGCAATCAAATTAAACAATCCATTTTTTACCATTCTCATAATTATGTCTCTATAATTGCTATAGTTACTTTAGAGTTTAGATACAACCTGTGACATAAAAAAATTTGCTGCTAATAAGCAATTATTAACAAACAAGCACATTTTCTATTTGTTGGCAACTTACATTTTCGTGCAGTATAGGAAATCATTGTATTTATTCAAACATAAGATGAAAAAAACGTGTGTTGCAAATGTCGCTAGATGTATTCTAAGGTTGAAATCCTAAATGTTCTTGGCAAAAAACAGATTCTTCATTAAATTGAACCCATCTGCAAGCAAATAAATATAGTCTAGATTTGAGAGTTGCTATTGCAAGACTTAATAGGGTTGCCACCGATAATCAATTTGTTATATAATCGATCGACTATCGATATTTGATTGTTAATCCTATTTGTCCATACAATTGATTAATTTTAGTGATATACTTTTTGTGAGTGAGTGCTTCTTTGCACTGTATTACAATTTGTGACAGAGCTAAGAGTTGAACTATGAGCGACTTCACATATTCTATCAATCGATTATCGATCTATCTAACAAACACCGATTATTAATGAAATGAAATTGTCGATGATCGATTATGAAAATGAGTTACCGAAACACCTGAGCTGCCTGGCATTGTATCTGAATCCTGCCGGGCAGTTGTCATGTATGGGTGCCGTGTTTGCCGTGCACTGGTAGCTTCCTATCGTGTTGACACAGTTCTCTTGTTTTCCGCAGGGGGCGACGCTGCCGCTGCACTCGTTCACATCTGGCAACACACACAGAATCACCGTCTCCTGCTTGACGGGAGGACTTGCAATCAAGGCATCCTCAATCTCAGGTCGAGTTGAATTTTGTAAAGCGTATCCTCAGTCTCCACCGTTCTCATCTAGTGTCTTTAGAGAGGTTATTATGCTAGTTCATTAGGAATGCCTAAGGGTGATTATTGATCCAAAAGTCGAATTGGTATTTTGACTGAGGAAATCCTTGAAAAGTCCTGCTATCAGAATTACTAAAAGACTTTCTTTAAATTTTCCCACCATTTTACCCTGAACGACCTTCGGATGAGCTCATGCCAACTCTTTAAAAAACGCTTGATGGCAAAAGCCAGCGAATTTCACATACATTCTGGACCACTTATCGACCTCAAATTTTAGCCCCAAAAGATCGAATCTTAGGAAGATTGGCTATATACAAGATTTGCAAATTGCTAGGCCTCATTGGAGGTCCATGTACGGTCAGCTTATTTAAAAAATAGTCAATCAATCAAATTGTGTGTAAAAACACAAAAATACACTCATTTCCGGGATGTTCCGGTTATTTTGTTTGCCTGTTGTAGTAGATTCAATTTAAACATCGACAAAAACGTTTTTTTTTTTTAATTGCGGGAAAAATCTCATTTTTGAAAACAAAATAACATTTCGTTTTTTTCAACTTTGATGTCATTTTGGAATCCAAAATCAGCATTTTATTAAAAAATATCAAGGGAGAAATGTCAAAAAAATGTAAATTTCTTTTAAAAAAAATCACGAATTTCAAATTGCCAAATTTTGGGTCCCAGTTTCCTTGACCTATAAAGGGTTAACTTAGAAGATCAAAGAAAACTCCTTCGTTCTGTAAACTTACCCACACAGGTGTTGCGCTCTAGACTGTAGTTGTATCCGGGAGGACACTGCCTGGATGGCTGGACGTGAAGCCGAGGGACAGGTGTTGGCTTCACCTCGCACCGGAAGCTCCCGATCTCATTCACGCACTCCTCGACTGCATGGTCACACGAGTCTACTGCTTCTCGGCATTCGTCGACGTCTACATTAGAAGCAGAGTCGGATCAGTTGAATAATGAGAGGAATAACTAGTCCCTTCCATTGTTCTGAAAATACCTCCAAAGTAACTAGTTTCTAAAAGCTCCGAATTTTTCAGTGTATTTTCACTTCTTTACAAGTACCCGCGAGAAATGTAACACCTTGTTTTAACAATGCCTTAAATAAATAAAATAAAATAAAATCGTATTTAGAGTCTACTCACTGCCACTGCCTTCTATTTCGTATTTGATAGCGTTTTTGCATGGATGAAATTGTTTGACTTTTTCATTTCTTTGTTCCATCCCTATATCTACCTGCATGACTCATTGTTACAGAGGTCTCGTCATCATTAGCTTTCACCTACCATTAACAGAATACCTCATGTCTCACAATGAAGAATGCAATCATAATTACCTCATAATAACTGTAATTAAATATAATGTACCTTGAGAGAATTCAATTTTTTGGACTCTACTACATGTTCTTTTATTTGTTTTTATTTATTTATAAAAAATAAAAATAATAAAATAGTTAAAAGATCGTGTACAGTCAAAAATTGCAATTTATTACCAATACTGTTCTAACAATCCCAGCATTTGATATTATAATGTACATTGTTGGATCTCACATTTTTTAATAGAAATCATTGATTTGGCTGTGGGTCTCAAAAGGCTGAGACCGAACTATTCAATTCTTCACTATATAATAGATAAATATTGGTATATAAAATTAGTAAAATATATATTTGTAAAATACAATGTGTCATAAATGTATTTAAAGTGGTTGGAATACAATAAAATTTAAAATAAAAATATTATACTATTTTGGTGGAGGCGCCGGGTCGCAGAAGATATAATAATCACAATCACATTAGTATCGTGTGCGACCCGGCACCTCCACCAAAAACCAAATACGATTAATATAGATTCTACAAATACTGAATAAAAATAAAAATACTGAATGTTCTCACCCTCGCATATCGTCGATACCGTACAAGTTGGCAATTAACAACACCATCAAGTTTCAACAGTATAACTAGTAGTTGTGTATAACGCATACTTCTTGGCTGATTTTCGCGCACATATAACCTCTAATATTTGACTATGCTCTATGTATGCATGCACAACTTACCTTGGCACGTCTTTCTCCTGTCTGTCCCTGGCTTGTAGCCTGCCGGACAAGACGTGACGGCCACAGCCCTGCTGACACACCGGTAACTACCTTGTGTGTTGACACACTGCTGATGTCGTGAGCACCTTGGTCGACCACTGGAACACTCGTTGATATCTTAAAACATACCACGTTGACAGGGCAAAACTCCTCATCGTAGTGCATTAGAGCATTCACAAGCATGTTACCACAGGGCTAGTTGGACTAAAGATAGGATGTACACAATCACCAACCAAGGGTGCAACCAAGGGTGCAACCCTCTTGACAGATGTAATGTAAATGTTCTGATAAAAAATTCCTTCCAAATCTTAATTATTATATTGACACAAAACATTGCCAGTTATATTATGCAGTTTAGTTTTGCATTAAATTATTAAAAGTTGTTTTAAATTTCAACGAACCTTAAAATTGGGAAATAAAGGTAACGGTACTTTAAGTAAGGGATACTGTGTTTAATAAGGTTATAATAGTACATTTGAGTGAGAATACACATCTAAAAAAAAAAAATATATATATATATATATACATCTGCAAAAAAGGTTAAAAATGAAGGGAAAAAACAGTTTGTCCCGGAAATGTAATATATCTCTATTTTGATATTATATTTGAGATATAAAAAATTCAAAAAATGCTTAAATATTCAGGAAAAATCAAGTATTAGGAATGTATTTCAAATTTGAATTTCTCCTTAAAATGAAGCAGGTTCACTAAACAATGTGGGGTATGGTTCTTAGGATGTCCAGGAGCAACATGCAGCCAAAGCTATATAGTCGAGTGGACTTGCGATAACATACCAACGCATATTCCTTGGTCGTCGCTGTAGACAAAGCCGATCGCACAGTGGGTGTCGCACTCGTATGCGCCCTCGGTGTTGCGACATTCCTCCGAGTCGGCGGTACACCCGTGGAGGTCCTCCGCACACTCATCTACATCTAGGACGGTGGAAGAAACATGTCACCCCATGCACACACCACAACCAACCTCCACCATAGATTGCGTGCCCTGAGTTTTTAAAGTTGATGATTGTGTGCAGATCGTAGGCTTACCTTCACATTTAGAAAGTGGCGTATTGAACTTGTACCCAGCTGGGCACTGGGATTTCTTCACCCTGTCTTGGCATTCGTAAGAACCATCTGTGTTGAGGCAGAACTGCCGATCTCTGTCACAGGTGTCCAAAGCTTCAGCGCACTCGTTGATGTCTGTGGACAGTTATCAAACACCTACTTATCATATTGAAGATATGGTATTGAAGAACAGCAGAGAATAATTTCAATTCAATTTCAATTTATTCAGGCTCGAGTTTAGTAGAAATATACAACTACCTGATTGAATGACTGACGCCTGATTTTAAATACAGAGTACAAGTGTGCATGGCTTCAGTCGTTCATCTTTAAGCACAATAACTAAATAACATAATGGATTATAATCGTAAATCATTAGTAAATCTAAAACTAAACTTCTTCTAACTAGTTATACCACGGTTATACTGTTCAACTGATTATATAATCTCAAGTAGTATTTCTCTTTCTTAACTAGGAATATGGAATATTATAGGAAATTAATTAACAATGATGAACGAGACCCTCATCGCCCCAAGTTTCATCGATATAGCTCATGGTTATTTTTATATTTCTGGTTTCGTACCGTTTTCTCTTTTGTTTTTCTAAATTTTTACCAGAGGAAGGCAGGCATGAACCATATTATTTCAAATTTGTTAGCCAGTTTCAGTCACATGTGTTTGATACTTTACATAACTATGTGAGAATGGAATTGATAGGCTTCTATCGTAGCAATTTTCCATTAATTGATTCAATAGAAAATAAATTACTTTTTGCAAGACTCTAGAATCTGTCAAAAAGGTAAAAAAAAATTAAAAAATGTAATAAAAGATCTCCATTAATTTTTATACTGACAGATTTAGGATAAATGTTGAAAATCTGTTATGATAGGGACGTACATTTATCAATTAGCAGTTATAATAATCAAAGTTGTATTCACATAATGGATACAAGAATAAGAATGCAACGCCCACTAATGCCTAAACAGTGAGAACATTTACCTTGACAGTTCTGAGAGCCCGTGTGCAGCCTGTAACCTTCAGGACACTCCTCGGTCTCTATCTTCACACAAGTGTACGATGCAATGGTGTTCTGGCATTCATAGTTCGCCCCGCATATTGTGTGGTTTACCAGGCACTCGTCGATATCTGGAACGAATAGGTTGTGGCTATGGACTGAGGGGTAGACTATACATTTTGGTTTTTGATGATTTTCAATTAATTATTTCTTTAAAAATAAAATATTTAAAAAAAAATGTAATTAAAGGCCTTAAGAAGGCCATAAATCACTTTGCTTTCATGGAATTTGGAAATAATTCATGTGTGGCGCGACTCCCTGTCCCTCTACACTCTAAGTATAACACTCTCTCCAGCACAAGCTTCTTATTCTCTCTCAGTTTTAAACATTTTTTGTATTTAATTTATTTTTTATTGTGTATCGAATATTGATTGTTAACTAAGCCCTGTTTAGTATTGTTTTCAATTTTGCAGCAAATCAGACCCAAACTTCATATTGCCGTTTGCCTTTTCCAAATATGTTCCTGACAGACAACGTTAGAGTAGGAAAATATCACTCAAAGTGGAGAATTCCATGTTGAATATTTTGTAACACCACGATAAGTTAAATGGTTGTTTAATAAATTCATAAACCATTTATAAATTTATGTTCAACTTCAAACCCTCACAAGCATTGAATTACAACACCCAACCTCCAGCATATATGATATATTTTTTTACTTTCACTAACTTACCGTCACACACTTGAGACTGAAAATTGAACTCGTATCCAAGTGGACATCTTTTAGGCTCCACGTCATTGTTGGCCATTGCTTGAGGACCTGCAACAATAACTTGTTTTATCATTGTGATACATGGTTCAAATAATTCTGATAACAGAATACTAATAATAGGATTTACATTGTAGATACAAGGCTTTGTACATTCAGAAACATGTATGATGTTGACATTTTTATTCAGTATTGCTATTGGCTCATTATAATTTATTTACATTGGTTTCCATGAATACAATTTGTGATATTGGAGGTGATGAGTCGTGATAGATAATGCTGATGAAGGCTAATTTCACATCCATGCCATACACGGGATTCGAACCCACGTCCCTAAGAGGCATACAATTCGTATCGTGGAACAACCAACAAAAGCTTGATTCGGTCTATATTATTAACACAGTGTTTGTTTTTTTGTAACCGATGAGTACTGTCAGTTTATTCTTAGCACATCACATCTAAAAATAATAAGTTGCTAGTTGAATTACCACTGCAGCTTTTTTTGTCGGCCCAAGTTTGAACCCAGGACGACAGGAGCACTCGATTGAATCTCCGTTGTCTACACAGTTGTGAGCACACGGATTATCCGTCTGGCACCTGAAACATGTGGCAGTTCAACATTAATACTTGAAGCAAACCTGCTCAGGGAAACTATCACCCCTTCAAGTGTATTGGTACAATCCAGCTGGTGGACAGAGATCTGACAGTGAGTTATACCCATAGATATTTTAACTATCTTAACTATCTTAACTATAGTAGGCTAGATTAGCAGTCTCCAATACCTCCGCACAGGCGCGAGCGTACCAAATTGAAGCGTCAATCTCACCCATTCAAAATGGCGGTTTGACGTTTTAATTTATGCTTTTTTAATGCAATAAAGTTTTTTACTGGATTGTTTGATATGGTTTTAGCTTGTGCAGCATGGTATTGAACAAACAGAAACAATACAAAGTTATTGCATAAGGTAATTTAGTAATCATTTAATCTTAAAGGCTAGTATGCTCAGCTGTCAAACTAGCGGCCATCTTTAAAAATATGTTTTCGATTAATCGCTCCCATCTAATTTAACATGCACACTCACCCATTCAAGATGGGCCGCTGACTGCTAATCTAGCCAATTATATGGGATATCTATGGTTATACCTATCTACAGCCCCCGCATCTTCTTGGCAAGTCTTGCCGTCGGACAAGAGCTTGAAGCCTGGACGACACTCGCAGCGGTACGAGTCTGGCACCGAGACACAGATGTGGGCGCATAACTCCCCCGGCAGTAGGTCGCAGAGGCTGGGCAGCGCTGCACACACAGAACCAGGTTGTCACCGAAGAACATGCTGATACAGTGATACTTATAAATTTTGGTGGAGGTGCCGGGTAGAGCTTAGAATTTATTCAGAATATTGTTCAACGGATATTACGAAAATTACGATTATTGTCAAATCTCTCACATATTGTTTGGCGCGCGTTCTTGATGGTGCCAGTGATTCTGAGAAGCACTTCCTCTTACCTCACGTCACCTATAGCTGACATTCACACATCTTCCTCTTCCGCCTTGTGCACGGAGCCTCAGATTGGAAAAAGGATCGGCCTGAATTTCCACAACTTATTTCATATTCTCTCAAATGTTATTTTTACTTTTTTTTGTATTTGTTTTATATTGAGTATATTGATATCTAGACACCGTTTAGCTAAACTGTGTTCATTCTGCAGCTAATCGGACCAAAACTTCATATGCCGTTTGCCCAATTCAAAATGTGTTTCCGTTTCATTTGCGCTACAATGCTTTTGACTCTCTGAACGTTAACCTCGTAGGAATATAATCATCCCCAAAGCATACATTGAATTTAACAATATCATATGAATTGTCGTAAAATTCTACCCCCAATGGCCCTTACCTCACAACCTCCGTCTCTAGCGGTTGACTATGACAAAGCAGGCTGTAAAATCCCTGTGATAATAATATGAAGGTATACAACAAATGTGGTGTATGTGTGGAATATTAGTCTTGGGAGTGGAGAGACATGCACCTAAACAGTTCAGTTGCTTGATTGTTTACAGTGTTACTCGGTACAAGTTGTGTCCTCTATACGTACGGCAAGCACTATCAGAGGTAACGTGCCATTTCTACTGAATCTATGGAGCAGGTTAGATTGTTTGTGGCACAATCCTGTCGCTCAATACAAACCGCATAAAACCATCAAGTGAGACTGATTATTTTAGATCTTTTTCATAATAATCATAGTAATATAGTAAATATATACTGTGTGTCAGGTGTGCGAGAATTGCCAAATTTAGCATGAACGGCTTGATACTCTTGAAGTGTAATTTGTGCAATTTGAATTTATTATTTCACGTATGTATATCCTTCTCAGTTATATAACAACTGATTAACAAGGATGGGAATGTAGAACATCTTGAACCACCCTAGGTATTTATTTACATTTGCATTGTGCTAGGTGTTTACGGTTTATGGCATTTGTCCTGATGTGCATCTGTACTTCAAAATTGAATTTGCAACATATCCACGTGTAGCTAACAATAATTTATTTTTATTTTGTATTTTATATTAAAAACAAATTGATGTGTTAAAAATAAAGTCGTAATACCTGGTGTAGGAATTACCGACGAGGTACTTGCGGAGCTGCTACTAGATTGGGTGGTTTCTAGACAGCAAGCTTCAAATGCTGGATCCCAGGGGTAGCCGAACACGGACTTGGAGAACTGGCAACCATGGCCCAGTGATCCGGAGAGTATTCCCAGTTTGCAGGCCTCACAGCAATCCTAGACAAAGAACCACAGGCAATTATGGTTCAGCAGAACAAAAGGCCTCATGGCCTTAAGCTTCGCCAAGATATAAAATAAAGACTCTTTTTATTAATCCTAACTGAAAGTTTTGACAAAGTTTTCTTCAGCTGTCATTAATGCAAATGCAAGGGGATGTGATCTTAGTTAAACTGTTAAACAATCCTAGGACATTTCCTTCACAACTAACTACCCTAATTCATTAACTCGGGTTTCCCACCATAAATAATATTTTTAACTTAATATAATGGGTACTAACATCTATAAATTGACAATTCAAATCTAAGAAATTACAATTAATATCAATTCATAAACGAAATAATTGTATTCTACATTTTGGGTACTGTGCTTGCATGGGGTTTATTCATGTGCTTGATTGGTACCACCGCCATTAATGAATGCAAGGACAAGCGAGGAACATTTGTTATTAGTAACTATTGTCTCAACCCGGCGCCGATACCAAAAAGATCGTCATCTTCACGTTGCTCTCTCTTACCCTATTATATAATTACCTTGTGGTACTCTCCTCCCAACTTGCTGAGTACATGGCAAGGCTGACCGTCCCGTGCAGAGCCCTTACCCTCTCGACATCGAATCTCTCTGTAACCAGAAACAATGATTATTAATTTCAGACAAAAGCATTCAGATTTTTTTTCACAGCACGACTTAGAGCCCTATACTCATTATAATCCCCATTTGATAAAAAAAAAGAGAATCAACATCACGTAATACTATATTTGTTAAATTAAGATAGTAAGGACATGCGTTTTAGGCAAGTTCGCTCGGCCGACTGACACCACAGGCGTTGGAAATTTTGAACATATGTCACTAAAGTGAAAATATAGGTTTCTGCATGTTACACATTTCAAAATTTTGTTTGTAAATAATTTATAAAAAATAAATTAGTTTTTATAAATTTCGATTTTGTTTAAAAGTCCAAAATTGACTATATTAGTGATTTTTTCATGCCTGACTAAGACAAATTTTGAAAATCTATGACAGTAGGGCTGTCGATGTATGCTTTATTGACAACTTTGAAAAGTTGCATAAACGTCGGATGCTTCCTGGCCGAGCGAATAGCTATGAGCCAACTGCCAAATGTGTCCTATTCCCTCTTATAAACTATTTAATTCCAGTCGTTTTTACCGATTTTAGGCTAGTATGCATTATTTACGTCAACACTAGTGATTATATTTTTAGTTACCTGTTGAACTAATAAAACATAAACTTTTAACGTATAGAGGGTGTTTACTGTTTATGCCGTGGTGAAACATCTTCATGGTCCTACCTATAAGTTTTGATGCAGCACATGTCAACTGCTGAGAGGCACATGGTCTGCTGGTCAGGTGGTATCAAGTCAACGGGCGCGGGGAACTGGTTGCATGTCAGTCCTTCTGAGGCCCAGTTCGAGCCCAGGGTGCAACAGCGAGAGAAGATCGGTTCCAAGTCACCTGAAACCGGGGGGAAATGTCCAAGGGCTGTTAGTATAAAACCTTATCAATGCTTTCATTCACATGCTGTTGTTGCTAGTGCTACTTCACTAGGTGATTCCTAGTCGTTTCTGTTAATTGTTGTGTTGTTTAATTGACTTATGTAAAATGATGATTTACGAATTTACAGCCAGCGGTTTAGCCGAGGTGGTTTAACCAGTTCCCACTCGAACACCGAAGTTAAGCAGCCTTCAGGCGTGGACATTTGGGGTGATAAGTGGGTTGCAGAGAGGTCGGCTAGTGTAACGGCTTCGTTCTCCTCGACGTCTGCTCGGCAGTCCGGGTTAGTGGAGGAACCTATATGACTGTCAAGGTTACACCGTCCTTTCGGATGGGACGTTAAACCGTTGGTCCCCTTGGTACTTTTCGAAAGGAGTATAGGCTACGTGACGATACCGGGTTTTCCCTCCTCCCTTCTGTTTATACTTCATTGTCATCTATCACCACTCATCGTCTCGAATAGCCAAAGTGCATTAATGAGAGACGTTAAGCAATAACCAATCAACCAATCCGACACTCCCATTGTCAATTCCTGCATACGCAACACTTTCCAATTATCGTTTCATAAATAATTAGGGAATAATGAAACTGTGAAAATATTTACTTAATCCAATCAACGAATTTACTAAGCCCAGCTGGGACTCGAACCCACTTGCGGTAGTGCTTGACATAGGCGCCGGGAGGGGGGTGAGAGAGCAAGGGAAGCACTTATTTTATTCATAACTAATTTAAATTTTAAACAACCCAAAACCTATATAAATTTTTTAAAAAAAAACGCTCTGCGGGGCTATTTTGGGTTATTCTATTCGTTCACGGGCCCTCCTTAGGCCTACACCTGGATAAATGTGTTTGAATTTACATTTTCATAACCTATTTTAGCAACACAAATTCGGTTATAAAGTATTGACACTTAAAAAAAAAACGCCCTTTTTTAACAACACAAATTCAGTTTTAATAAAGTATTGAGAATATTTATAACCAAACGCTCTGCGGGGCTCATTGAGGGGCTTTCGTCCCGAACCCTCATTGCTCTAGATTAAGAAGTGATGTTTCATGTTGCCCACCCTTGGAAAAAATACTGGTGGCGCCCATTGTAGGCCTACTTGATTGCAGGAGTTCTTTCCACTGCCTTGGACTGAACGCCTCCACTGTGCCAAGGTCTAGTCAAAGTTTCGTACTTAAATATTTTTTATGCTAATTAGTTAACTCGTTTTAATAGGAACAATAAATTAACATATACTCTGCAATTAATTAATTGCCACTTGCAATAATTCGCAGCGCAGCTGTCTGTGTCTTACTGTCTTATTCTATTAAGACGCGAGTTGCGAGTTGGGACGCCGCAGTCTGCACGTTTCTACGCAAGAAACTATTAGGAAGGTTGAGCAGGCAGACCGCAGACCAGAAAACTCGTTCATAGACCGTCACCTTCACCTTACCCATGCGATAGTAGCAATCATTTGAAGGGAAGGGGCTGGAAAGGGTAGATATTTAATATCAACATTTTACGTTTGTGTGGGATATGTCGTATTGCATATTTTCGCGGTCGGATATATTAATTATGTTGAACGAAATTAATTTGGGAATTATCCCACGTATTTATTTAACTGCCAATTTGGCCTATAACGATTCGACAAAATAACATTTGTCATTATCAAGCCGTTATGAAAACTAAAAATGAACAATGAAAACTTATGTCCGGGTGGGGGGGAGATACCGTCTATTCATAGAGCTTGTTTTATAAACTCACATGTGAAATTGCTTGAAACTTGTCGCGCGTACAGTGACCTTCAAATTTATTTATGACACGAAATTCTATAGGCCTACCGCCAAGTTGTTAGAATCCAGAGAGAAAAATTCGGTGGATGTCCAAATTTTTGGTAGCACTGCCAATGCCAAATGCCTTCGTGTCAAGACTCGTGAGTTGTTTGTATTAAATCGATGTTTGAGCACATTCCAGGAAGATTAATTATTGGCCATTTGCAACTTAGCCAATGAAATCATTAACTGTAAATAAATTAGTCTTTTGTACATATTATTTTATAGCGACTTTGTTGATTATTTAAATCTGACTTATTAAATCAAGAAATGAATAGATATGGTTTGTTGACTTTTGAGATTGATACTAAAATAAGTTATGGCAAACGGTTTATCTTTTCATCACATGCTTTCTAATTCTCAGCATTACCACGCCTTGAGTCAGATTCATTCATACTCATTTGCATTGGCATAGCAGTGCAATGCTCATATATGATTTGTACTTAGATAGAATCAACTCAATGTAATTTCTAGGCGATGATCCGAATCTGGATTTTTCTCGCAGAATCACTGGAGTGTTCTCTATTCATTCGTAGGTTCAATAAGTTCCATATTCTTTTTATTATCAAGCCTCTGGTATAGGCTTACTCCAAGAATAGGGAATCTGCATAAAATTAAAGTTCTATACATCTCATGAGCATCATGGTATAAGAGACTTTTAGTTAATAGATTTATAACTATAAGTACCTAAGTGAAAGATTCGAAGTTCGAACATTTCCAAGAAGGATACCCGTGGCATGACTTCATAGGCCGCTGTCATCACTCAACCAATTATAATGATGAATAACATAACTCTTTTTGCAGACTCTCTTACTCATAGGCCTACAACCATTTCACTTCGCTTAGTTTCTTCCGATTCGCTATAGGTGGGACCAGATAAGCTGTCGCACAAGGTCAAGCGAGAGCACGGACGCCAACGTTGACAATTTACACACAACTGGCATTAGGTAGGGCCTACCGTATTTGGCCATGTTATCGTGATATGTTATCACATAAATCAACATTCTATAAGTTGTGAATAAAGTAGTTCGTCCCACAGAGTCAGTATTTTAGCGAAATAATGATTTTAAGTAATCACGATTATGAAAGTGTTTTTTTGCCTTGTTGGTAATGGTGTGTCCAAAGTTCCGCTGTTTTAATGCCAACCTCGCCAGATGTGATGTCAATGTTTAGGTACATCAAAATGTCTTGATTTTATTCGTACACTTCATAAACACTTTATTTTTAGGATATATTGGCAAGGCTTGCTTTAAAATAGTCGTGTTTTTCACCGAAAGCAGTTTTAGAGACCGTTATTTTCTTTACTTTTTGTCGATCCTGTGGCCATAATGCTCGGACGACAGTGCTGCGATCCCTCGGCGACCGACAGCTTATCTGGTCCGCATCTACACGGAACGCGGAAACTGGGGTTTAGTTCGTGAGCTGAACCGGCCAGTTCAAAAAGCCAAACGCACGTCCACAACTCTACACAATTATTGGATGAGCGAAGCGAAGACTTCAATTTCACTGACCCCTAAAAAATTTTAGCTCTTATGTTGTTTGTTTTTTTTCTGTTTGTTCGCACGCTACCGGGCAAACGGCATATGCGATCTTGATGAAAATTTGAGGGGACCTTCGAAATCTTAGACCTGCCAAGTTTTTGGGTACAGTCGAAGAAATATTTCTCATGAATATCGTACTTTTCCAACTTTTTTAGGTTTTAATATGAGTTTTTTGAGGTGTATAATAATTAACACGTAACTAGAGAAACTTGAAAACAATCACCTACAATGTTTTCAAAAAGCAAATCTTCGGGCCTCCAGATATTTTACATTCTATTAATTGGTATTACCATAGCAATTAATACTACTATATCCTAATTTAAAAAATGATTTTGAAATGGGACTTGAAAAAGTAAAGAGATCCCACGCATATTAAAAACTTACAAAGTGCTCATCCATCAACGCGACTAGAAAAAGCGTTCGCGAATCGGCCTAGTATAGGCCTATGTATACGCCTTGAATCGGTGCGATTCAAATATAAATCTGTGGATTAGTTTTGCACAAGTGTTTCTCGTGTTGATAACAATGTATAGACACTATGTAAGTATTAGGTTATTTTGTTGTGATATCTTTTCTAGCTGACCGGTCCTATGGACCGACAGGTGGTTTCAAAAGCGCTACTCAAACCACCATGGTTGAGCTCGCGAGTTCTAAAACAGCATGGGCGCCAACTTTTCAAAAAGTTGAGGGGTGTCCAAATGTATTTCCCGAAATAATAATTAGGTTGTTTGCATGACGTTTCCGAGCATTATTTAGGGGTGTAAAATGTAATCTACGTTTGCTCTTCACTTCTAGTCTTGTGTACAAACTACAGATATTAACTTTCCAAGAATCTACTCATTCACAATGTTTGTGTTAGTGCTATGTCAGTGCAAGTGATGTGTATAACATTGTGTATTAGGGATATAGGTTTGCACAAAGAGTACATAAGCTTACATTCCCAAAGTGTTATTTTTGTTACATTTTAAGTTTGCGTCTTGCAACCCTACGAAGAACAAACACATTGTCATTTGTCACACATACAGAGAACCATTTGGGGGTGTTTGTTTTTCCAAAACAGTACAGAGAATATGCTTGAAAGTTCCAGGCGTTATAGTGCCCCTTGCGAAAAAATATCATATTTGCAACTTCCAAATGCATAAAAACACGTTTAAAATCGAAAAGGGCATCATAGGCAGTCTTGGGCACGTTCCCCCAAAAAAGGAACTTTGAAAAGTTATGTTACTTTTGCCTAAAAAGGAACTGAGACGTTCCTCGTTACTTTTCAATAAAAAAGGAACTGAAACGTTCCTCGTTCCTCATAAGGAACTAAGTTCCTTTCAAGCTACTTATACCATCATTTTAAACAATAATAATGTGAATGAGTTTATTAAATTTACTCTTATTATTAAGTATGTCACAGGCTCTAAGGTGGCGCCATTTTCGATATTTTTAATACTGCAGTTTTACGATATCAGTACTGGAATTCGGCGGATTACGACGGCGAAAGAACTTATAAAGTAACGTTAAATTATCGTTCCAAGTTCCCACGAAATAGTAACTTTACGTACAATTCCTGATCTAAGAAAGGAACGTTCCACATTAAAAGTTCCTGACAAAATGAACGCTTCTGTGGAACGGTTAACTAGGAACAGCGTTCCCATAAAAGTTCCTGAAAAATGAAGCGTTCTCCCAAAGACTGATCATGAGATTGATAATGATTGGCGACGCAATCAAAATCGGTATCTCATTGGGGGAGGGGGTGGTGGGTGGTGGGCCTGGGCCTCTACATTTGGCACTAAGTTCTTTGTCGCGTACAAAATCTACAGCATAATACTAAACTAAAATTACAATTTAAAAAATTATATCTTGTAACTGTGACCTTATACGAATTTTTTTATTTTTTGATCCAGAAATCTGAGAAAATTGATGTTTTGGGTTTCTTAAATCGGCTTAACCCGTTTCTTTTTTGTTTCACATAGATTCTAGAGCATCAGACCAATCTAAAATGACCCTTTATAACATCATGTCTTGAAACTGTGCACAAATATACTCTCAAACTCGCAAAAATATGCATTCCAAAATCACACCCTTTCTTAGCTATCAGCATATTTTGACCGAACCACTTGCCCAAATTACAAAACAAAATATCGAGCATTTACAGAAAATGTTACCGAGTATACGTCAATAATAACCAATATTTTTGGGTCAAAATCCTCCAAGGTCACGGTGCATAAAGATCGTCCCCATGTTATTTCTTATGGGAGATTTTTGTCTATGGGAGCTAGCTCGAAAAATAGCAAGTTTGATAAAAAAAATCGGTCATGGTGGACCCAATAATTTTTCTGTTAATTTCTAAATTCATAACTAGTTAGCCTGAATGATTTTTTTTGTTTTAGTTAAGCGGGTGAATACACTGCAAACATATATTCAGGCCTTCTTCTTGGTCAAGAGATGTGAGGCTCGTCAATATCATAATCCTGAGCCAGCAACATACTTTCATTCCAAATCAAAGGAAAGCCTGTGTCACTTTCTTCCAAGAGACTTGCTGTTACAGACTTGCCACTTGACTTTGCGCGCTTTTTGCCCCCCTCCCTACCCAACCCTTTACAACAGGGTTGCAAGGCTCTCCCGGACTCGACCGTCAGATACGCAGCTTGTGTAATCGCTTCATGTAAACCAGTAAGAACATAACAATATTATTTGTGCAGCGCAGGAAGATAATCAATCTCATATCGCATCAAAGTAGACTAATTATTTATTGAAGTGGATTGAACGTTACTCTAGATTATCAATATAATTAGGGTATATTTTACTAGTGCAAGAGAAAAACGTGGGTATCTTCTAATTTATTATTTTAATCATAATATAATCTGATGAATTCAGTCGATTTCAAACATGTCCCCACTCAAAATCCGAGGGGTAAGTTGGTCCGAGGCACCCACGGAGTCGGTGTCAATGGAAAACAGTGTGTGAGTTGAGAATTTTAAAGGGAGACCAAATATCACACGTGTGAACAAGTCAATTGGTATAACTTAGGGTTTTTAAGTTTAGTTGGTATAATGGCACGTCAACTGTAAGGCCATAATGCGCCACTCTAGCCATGATAGGCTAGGGAGGCCTTAGGTAGGGGGAAGAAAGGGAATGTTACCGGTTACTCAACACATGGCTCACTCACTCGTCTAACAACGACTTTGGCGTTTTCCTATAGTAAGTAAGGATGGTAATCAAGGAGGAGAGTTTTAAGAAAACGTGGTGGAACAATATCTTTGCATCATCATTTTCTTTCGAGGCAGATTTCAGTAATTGATGAAACATTTGACTCGGGTCACTATTTTTCATGATTGCATCATTGAGGTAGAAAAACTCTTGGTTCAATAAGTTATTCGATGGTCAATTTAATATGGCTTGAACTACTAAACATCTCATCACACCTATCTTAATGTGGGCCGGACGATTTGAATCAGCACTCACATATTATTGATCAGTATGAGTTGGCGTTCTGTATTTTTATATTGTCCTTTGCAAATCAGTTTTTAAAACTAAATATTGTATATGAACAAACAAAAATTAAAATAACACACAAGTAGCCTAACCTGTTTCAACCTTAGAGATGATCAGGTCCAGTGTTGAATCCAGCTATGATCCCGGGGGGGCTTCGCCCCCCGGTAATAAATTGACTTCATGCACTATATACTCCTCCATTTTTTAAATGTCACTTTGCCGTTTTTGAAAAGGGACGAACATAGTGCTTTGAAGGTTGTTAAGGTTTATGTTTGTAACTGTTATTAAATAGGCAGACACTACGAAAAACGTGTGGGCAACTCATGAGGCCAAGAACTAGATTTGTAAATGTATGGTCATTCGAAGGGCTCCGACTTCTGTGTAGGGAATTCCCAATTATGTCTTCTTTCCCCTTGTCCCCTTACGTCATCTCTTACGTCCCTCCCTTCGTCTCGATTAGCCAAGTTGCATAAATCCAACCAATCAATCAATTCTTTTGTATGTTGGCTCGCAGTCGCGCCGCGCCTAGAGAGGATATGCGCTTGCAGGACTGATACAGGCAAGTATGTTGGGTAAATGGTCAGTGTACTTTTCGATGCGAAAATACTATTATCAGGTAGGCCCTAACAAATGCGTAGGCATCCTGTAGATGGAGGGGTCAACGCCGTTTTCCTTGTATATTAGGCTAAACACTGATACTTGCTTCCTATCAGGCGAATTTTACAAAATCATGCTGTGATTGGTGGAAAAAAAACAATTTTTCACCCTGTTTGGAAAATATTGTATTTGTTTTCGTTGCTAAAATGACCGTTTTGTGAATCTAGCGGTTTGAAGGTTAAATCTAGCGGATATTTAGGAACTTTGAGCGTCCACAACACACAAAAACTACATTATTTTGGTATTGCGTTCAGACCACAACCTTTTTTCTATCTAAAACGCACCAAACGCACTCTAAAAACCTGATTTCCAAAATTTTCGCCTGCGGCTCTATTGTTGGGGGGCGAAGCCCCCCAAACCCCCCCTACTTGGTCCTTTTGTAATACCCCCGGGATCTTAAATAGCCCCCCCGGGATGAAAAGTCTGAATTCAACACTGATCAGGTCGATAAAAGGAAGGCAACTGTTCATTTCCGCCTCAATTGGGAAATCAATGATTTTTTATGAAATTCATTCAACACTTAAAAATTATTTTTTACCACATAATCTATAGCAATAACAACTATATAAAAATGACCTCAAAAATTATATCTTGTTACTGTGATTTTAGACGAATTTTTTAAATTGTTTGATCCAGCAATTTGCGAAAATTGGCGTTTTGGGAAATTTCTTAAATCGGCTTTGACATGCTTATATTTTTGCTCCACATAGACACAAGAGCACCGTACCAATCTTAAATGGCCCTTTATAACATCGTGACTTAAAACTGTGCAGAAACATACCCTCAAACACGCAAAAATATGCATTTCAAGAAAGTAGCATGACTAAACGAACACAGTTAGCAGATCTAGAATATACTATCCACGGGTAACTTGGTTGTGTTGGGCAGGGACGTGTCAGAGGTGAGTCCCGAGATAAGGTCTCGTTCACCGGTACCGACGGGAACAGATTGACTTTACCAAAAATGATCAATTTGGTGCCAAGATTAACAGGTACATTTTAAGAATTTCTCCTTGTTCTTTAGTTCTTTACTCCCGTATGGGCCCGGGGTAGAATTTGTCGCAGAGCGTAGCACCGCTAGTCGTAGGCGAGGAAAGAGACAAAGTCCATCTCGCAAACAGCAGCTGGTAAGTAGGGGAGTTCATTACTCCACGAAACTAGAGGCGAGCTCTGGTGGTATTCGTCGGAGTCCTCTTCCCCTTCTCTTGACAACCTTCCCGGCGACGAAGACCATGACAACTGGAACGATGACAAAGACGAAGGCTACCCCTACGTGAGCGAGCCTGGCTTTATTCCCCCTACCCGTGGCTAGTTCTGATCAATATGAGATTTTCCTCCCCATAATGAAAAATCTATTAAAACATATCTATCACTTGTTTTAAAATTTAATATTATGTTTATTAATAAATTCAATAAAATATAAATAATACAATACTTAATTTACGTCATTAATTTTGAGGACTATTTTTCCTCGTTGTTAAATAAAAGGAGTGATTCGATTTAATCGCGTACGAAAAAGGTCGTCACTACCGCCATCTGAACGTTGAAATGCTCATTTTTACGTCCAGACGGCGGTGGTTTACATTGTTGAAAATATTACCGGCGGCCGCCATTTCCTCATCACGAAGTCTTTCCGTAAAATACAGACGTTGTGTTTTGCGCGGAGCAGATAACATAAAAATTCATAAAAGAGAGTGATCTTTATGCAGAGTAACTTACTGTGTGTCTTGTTTGTTGTTTGAAGCGTTGCCAATATTGTGGATGTGGTGTGAGTGTAAAGTGTTTTATGCAAATTAATGGCTTTACCGAACCAGGAACGTCGGCACATCAGCAGCCTTCCTCAAGAGGTACTCCTGCAAGTGTTTTTAAATCTCTCTCCTACATTTCTGTGCGAGACTGTGTCCCAGGTATGTCCCCTTTGGGAGGAACTGTGTAAAGACAAGTCACTGCATAGGTCCTTTAAGTTCACGGGAGGCAAAGACCGAACAGAGACCGTGGTTAAGCTCCTCAGGCGGGCGCCGTTACTCAAAGATTTGACATTACTTAAGTTTGATAACCTGGAGACAATATTAGAGGAGGTGTCCATTAACAATCGTAACATCTGTGCCCTACGCCTTGTCGTCGACAGCGTACATAAAGACTATATTATATCTAATCCAGACAATAATCTGTGGTTGGTTATGAAAAAAATATTCAAAAACTGTGCTAAACAACTGCACACAGTTGTACTTCGTGGATTTTCCGTGAGTGGGGTAGAGATCTTAAATACTGTCTGTCAACTTTCAAAACTAAAAACACTGGATTTTAGCGACATATTCAGTGACAGCTATGAAATGGAAATAACACAGTTAATAAACAGTGCCTTTGAGCTAGAGAACCTAGTTCTATTTGTTAACGGATTCGATTTAGGATCCGACGCCAACACCATTGCTTTGTGCAACCGTTTCCGGAAGACCATGCGCTCGTTTAAACTAACCCGTGGCGTCTGGTCTCGAGAATCTATCTCCGCGCTACAGAATTTCGACCGCCTGGATACCTTGGGCATCCTACAACCGAATGATATGTCCTATGAGGATCTACTGATCATCACCTCGATTACCACCCTGCGTCACCTGGAGTTCAATCATTGCTTTGCTCCCGAGGTGATCTGGATTAAGCTGTTTTCATCCGGAGCCTGGACGAACCTGCTGTCGCTAGAACTGACACACTGTGTTTTAACGGACGAGGTATGCGACGCTATCGGTAATCACCTCAAGAACCTTAACAAGATTTGTCTACACCATGCGTATGCCATGTTTTGCAAGCCACCCTGGACACTGTCAAATCAGATTCAGTCGGTAATTACAGCGAGGGGGGTGGCAAGCGTAATTAAGGGTTGCTCGAAGCTACATGAACTGGGTCTTCGCAACTTAGAGCACACCATTTTAGTGATAGTTCCGCTCATACCAGAGTATTTGCCTGGTCTGAAGAAATTGTCCATCTTTCCTTGTTCACGTTGGTCCGTCGCCGCGGTCACAGAAACAAGGACGCGCATGTCGGGGCTGCAGTTGGAATACAGCGTGAGTTGAGAATCAATGATATAGATTCTAGACGTAACTTTTCAACATTATCCTTTTTTAAATACATAGAGTAAATACATAGTACACACGAATAGGCGTCTACAAAGAAAGTTACAAATAATTCGTCATGTTCTGTTACCATGTAGTTTTTCATTCCGTGTAATTTTACAACAACGACAACACCTTTGAACCTATAACCATGTTGTCCGTGTGACATATAAATAATATTTATGAAAATATTAATTATTTTAAAACTATTTGGCCTACTTAGGAATATGATCCAACTCAAGGCATCCAATATGAAATTAGAAATATTAATTTACTAATAGGCCTACATTCACACGTATGCATACGCAAGCCCACAATAATTTCTAAAGAATCGTTTAACAAATGTATTCTATTCCATTCACTGTTTAATTAACACACTGACAAAAAACTTGTAAAAATAGAGCCAAGCCTTACATACCAAAAGCATTGAGATTTTAAAGACGGGACAATCTCATGTATACCATTATCTAATCTGATTGTCTGGCTAGAGGTTGGTCGTGAGGCTCAAAACCTCTATACTCTGGTTGCGCCAGAGTTGGGCGATCCTTGTGCTGCATGTTGGTATAGGATCAAGTCCCATTGTTTCCGGTTAAACCCTTCTACATTTACGCACTTTTAATAGATAAACTTACACTGCATCGTAACTAATCCATGAAAAGCTTGGAAAAATCGAATTTGCAACTATGGCCTTACAGTTGACGCGCCCTTATACCAATTAAACTTAAAAACCCTATTATTTATACCAATATAATTATCAAACTTAAATGCAAATGTTCCCGGGTACTCAACACATGACTCGCTCACTCGTCTAACAACGACTTTGGCGTTTTCCTAGTCTAGTTGGATAAGGCGCCCTTATACCCGAAATGTGGGAGACCTGGGTTCAATCCCCTGGTCGGGAAAGATTTTGTGATTTCTAGATTGTATTTTAAAAAATTAAACATGTTTTGAAATGCATATAACGCAGTGTAGTCTATCATCTGTGACAATACTATGGAAAACATAGCCAGTACGAAATACGTGTAAAGATTGCAAGGTTTATTCAATCTCCCAGCTCTATTAATTGGGGGTACCTTGAGCGTGCAAGATTCGATACACCTTGGGCACTGCATTTCACAGCCAGACAAATAACAAACAATAATATGTTTTCAAAAACAAAGCCATTGTCGTTAAAATAATTACTATAAGTTCGCAGCCTATTTTTCAATTTATTATTTCTTGTAGGTTGAAATCACAATGGATCTAGCTAATTGTGTTAGCATTTCCCAAACTCGTACCGGATGTCTGTTTAAAATTTCAGAGCAATCTGTTCATCGATTTGGCTGATTTTCGATGTACACACACAGAGACCCACAGAATCACAGAAGAGACGGTTTTGTTGAATGGTTTCCTCAGTCGCTTCGCTCCCTCGTCTAAAAATGTTTCAAAACTGTTTTAGATTTGATGGTAGAAATAATATTTGTAAGCACCGAAGCTTGACATCGCACGTTAGATCAACAATCCACAGGGGCACAAGTCCGAGGCAAACTCGAAGACGGGTGAGGTCGAATCTCAAAAGAGGCGTGAATCTTTCTAAACAAAGTACCCAAAAAAGTAACGACGCTAATCGACAAAACAGGATACCAAATAAAATAAATCGCCATGCGTTGATGTTTTGGTGGAGGTGCCGGGTAACTTGTTGTTCCATGATTTTATTTGATTTGATTGCTAGTTACTTGAAGTTCCTCGCTTGTTCTCGCATTCGGTGATAGTGTACATAATTACATATATTTTTTTTTGGGGGGGGGGCGTGACTTTTGTCACACAACAATATATCGATCACATTTATCATGTTATCATGTTTTACCTTCTACAAAATATGATATTCAATAAGGACTCTTTATCAGAGTGCGGTATGCAGAACTAAACGTAACATTAAATAAGAACGTTTATTTTGACGAGTCATTGTGAAAAGCATTGAAAGAATATTTTCTTTGACACCACCACACTAACAGTCAGGAAGCAAGTTCGCTTCTCCTCATGTGAGGAGCTTGAGCCCAAAACAGAACCCGAAATAAACGAAAATATGCTGACCTTGAATTTGTGCTCGAACCTCAAAAATGAAATTGCTACAATATCTGAACTTTTGCTTTAATTAGGGTTTGAGTTCGTTTGGTCAACACAAATCAAAAGCTATATCCAAGATTCTCAATTACTTCAATGAGGTGAGCGAGCAAACATCTAGTGGACATCTTCAGTTCATTGGCGCTAAAATCGTGGCTGGGCCAATCGCTTATTCAAAACTTATGCCATTCTGAAAAGTATGCATTGATAAAGGGGTATAGTAACTTACACTTACGTACTGGTCACAACTAGCGGGTACTAAATATCTGCAGAAATATCAAACATTAATTTTATATTTAAATTCAGTATAATTCCCTCAAATATGGTTTCCAAAGAACGTTAAATACAACAAAACAAACATTATTTTGCTACTCTTAATTGGACCTAGTTTTCCCTTCCGTAAAAAGAAAGACAGTTTTGCCTCCCGAGAAATGAAATACGCATCGTCACGATTAAGTACTAGCGAGACATACATCGAATAAACGTAAACAGTTTTTTTGGCCCACAGTCAACTTTTGACAGGAGCATTTGTCATATCTTCAATTTTAAAATCGCTGCCTTCCATAAGCACTGCACAACCCATTTATCGCTTTCAGTTAATCCATCATTATTGCCATGATATATGTCCTGTTTTTGTACATTAACTAAAATTACATCGAGTATTTAGAAAACGAAGGCCGGTGAGCATTAATAATTTTATGAAAAGCGCATTTAACATTGTTGGAACGTGAAAATAGCATGTATTCACTATAGGGTGACCAGACATTCCGAAAATTACACGACAGGCTATTTTTCTAAATTGTATCCTGGTTTCCCCTCATTTTGGAATTTGTGCACCATTTTACACGGAAATTAAAAAAATTACAATTTTGTTTTATTCTGCCCGAATTAATTTAGAAGATGGTTCCTTGTTCTATACTCAATGCCCATAGTCAGGGTGCGAATTGCCGGGGGGGGGGGGGATTTCTCCCCCCCCCTGGTAATTTCACCTGGCTTTGTTTTACTGAAAGATATCCCCTCCGTGAATGGCTAAATTCCCACTCGGATACCCATTATCTCATATCATACCAAGTGACTGAAGGTAGGTATGGTAGGTAGTGTAGTAGGTAGGTAGGTAGGTAGTACGGTAGGTGTAGGTAGGTAGGTAGGTAGGTAGTAGGTAGGAGGCAGGTAGGTAGTAGGTCGATAGGTAAAAACTACACAAAAGTTGGTGAAAGGTTAAAATACGAGAAAGGTCTTTTAATCTCCCTTTCAAAATAATACCTCAGATCGCTTCTAAGGCCATTTCGAGGGCAATAATACCCCAGACCCCATTCCGTCCACCCAAATACTATACTAGGCCATCTCCACCCCCCCCCCCCCCTGCCAAGTAATCAATTCGCACCTTGAGTCAATGTACCAAAATGTATTGGTTTTAACGTAAATTTAATACATTGGCACTTTGGTCCGGGAAAAGTGTTGTGATATCGCTAAATATTTAAAATAAATTACAATCTTATGTAGCGAGTGCACAATAAATTGTTAATTATTACACACACGACATTGCCTTTAAATATGAGCAAAACATTTTTGATCACATTTCCATACACTGAATTGAAATTAAATTTGTTAGATTTAATTTGTTCTGATTTGATTATTTGAATGAGAATGAATGAATATATCTCAATAAAATGACCAACAAAATGCTTCTGCATTGACGCGAGCGCTGCGTCTTGCAGCTGGGTTGTTGAATGGGGGGAGACACCTGGGCCCTTTGTGTACTGGCGTTTATCTCCTCCCCGGGTGCGACACAGTGCACACCTTTATCCTACGCAAACTTCCGTACAAATCACTACTTATGAGATAGCGTATTTATTTACTTATGAGCAAGTGCATTTTTCTTGCACTCGTCATAAATGAGCTGGTATTGTGTTAAAATTCTCTCTTTATCGTGTATTTTTATCGTGATACCTGCATGTAGATTGTACAGGCCTGCCCAAGACCTTGCAGAAACACAGACTCGCACAGACGTATGCATTACCTCTTATGAGATTCATCTACAATCAAACCTATTTTACAATGAAGGAATTACAAATACAATTCGCTATTCCGATATGGAGAATTATTTAGGGAACATTAGATGATTAGAATATCAATATATGATAAACTCAGTGGTTAATTTGGGGGTGGACGCGTCCGCCCACGGAAATGCCACCATTGTAACGTCAATAAAATGTTGTAACTTACGTCGTACTATTTTCAAAAATACGATGCATCAAATTTTATGAATTGACAATATGTAGATCTTCAGTCTTCTATAATTATCGACGAAAACACGCTAAAAACAAGTAAAATGCCATTATTTGGAATTATAAATACAATTAATTGGTCGGGTCATTTCGAATGTTTTTTCTGTCAATTTGGAATATTAAAAATAAAAAACATTTTGTGCTATGCGCCCCAGACACGCACTAGTTGGGGTCTCCGGCTCCCCCAGACCCCCCATTGTACCAGGATACACACTTTTCTTGAAACAATAACTTTATGGGCAGTCGAGCGTCCGTCCACTGATTATTTTATATATTAACCACTGGACAAACTCTACATTATAACATAAAATCACCATTTCACACATTGCATAAATCACTGAAACTAACAACTACACGGGTTAGGGCTTGAACATTGCACAATGTCATGAGAAAAGTGTGTGTGTGTGCAATTTATAACTGCAAGCATTAAAAGCTTGTATCCAACTCTACGGCTGGTTTTCAAGCATGCTACGTTTTATATCAATGGTAACAAGCATTCTCTCTAAACAAAAAATAACATCAATGCAATTTACTGACTGGAGGAGCTCTTTACGTATAGGGGTTTCCTTAGCCAACAGCGAATGCAAGGAGGAGGTATCCTTGCCAGAGGTATCTTGGGCATCTTGTCTCAGGAAGGTTTAGTACGATATAGTATTGTTGTATCATGCAAGTAAAATTACCGCTTCCTCTGTTTCGGTGGCTGATGAGAATGAGATCGAACCTTCAAGTTTCCAAAGATTAGCTACCGAATAAAATAGATAGATAGAATATTGTTTCGTGTTAAAAATGTATAAACAAGGAGACACGTTCAATTCGCACGTGTCGCAATAGATAGCAGGCCGACACCCTTGTGTTTGTGTACATGTTGGAGATAAGAACCGTGCCTCCATGTGCAAGGTAGGCCATCCGGCGCGCACGCTTTCAGTGGATCAAGCGTGTTATACTTTTTAATTGTATCAATTTAATTTGTAGGTATTTGCACACACTTGATCAACATGCTGCCATCAAATATTGCTACCATTAATGGCTGTTACGAATACGTATACGACCCGTGAGAAATATATAGCCAACCACTGACCCTTATATTTTACATGTTACTGTGATCATATTAATATTAATATAACATGAGATATTCTATCGTTATCAATCATTAATTATTTGAAATCGACAGGCACATACAAATCATTGTATTTTATATGGTATTCTTATCAAATCACTGTGTTACCTAACATAGTATAATTGAAATATGTCTAATTATACATACATATATTTTTTCTTCTTTCTGTTTTAGTTATAGTATCATTTAATTCCCATTATTTTACTAATTCTTTACTTAAATATTTATGTTGATGGCTTAAAATGCTGTTGATATTGCTAGATGCAGTAGGAAAATAGCTTTGGTATTACAACTGTATCTAGTATTTTCCATATGCCCTATTAAAAAGATTGTTTGTTGTAGGACTAAGTAGTATGTACTTTTAAACAAATCACGCTTGTAAATATCATGTAAAAATGTATTATATATTATGTAATTATTTGTTTGGATATAAACTATGAACTGTCTCAACGATAACTAAAAAAACTAGATAGATATATTACCACACACTCAATGTTCGGCACTATTAACCTTAGTGTTGTGTGTATGTTTTTGTAAAATTGCTTTCTATCATTTCATAAAATATAATATGTATTGGGCCTATATCCCCAAAATCTCACCAATGTTCATTTGATTTGACTGCAATCGAATAAAATATCCAATGCCAGTGATAACTATATTTATTTTCTCTGTGTTCTCTAGCCCACCCCATGACAATTGTTAGCAGTGTCAAATTATAATTTATTACACTTTCTTTGAATAATTCATCAATGCATCCGACTCAATAATATAATATGTTTTTACAGCTATCAACATGATTTCTGTACATATAATAGTATACTTCTGCTCTTTAGCATTTCTGTGACTGTGAGATAAGAATGTGTGTATGGGGTTTACCTCCACTCCCGCGAATAGCTAGTGAGATAATCACAAGGCACTGCACGAACTGTCGTATTCTCTGCATTGCTTCTTGCTCGCATCACTCCCTAGCACCAACTAACTGGATCTGCTCGAGTAGTAGCTACATCTGTAAGGCTGATAGCAGACATGCAGGGATGCAGAGCCGCTCTGCCCACTACCGGGGAATCGAACCCGAAAACATATGTATGTGCGGGTTTGGGTTCAGGTTCAGCCCAAACAACAAATACTGATTCGGGGTCGTGTTTATGAATATAACGGTTTGAGGGCGGATTTTTGAACTATTTTACTTTTCGGTTTGGAGTTCGGGTTCAAAGATACGTCGTAGAATTAGCACAAGGAATAATTATTCTTGTACCGGTCCTCGTCCATAATTTAAACATTATTTAACAACAGGAGCGTAGCCATAATTTTGATTCGGGGATTCATGGATTAGGGGGTCTGGGGGATGCCCCCCAGCTAGTGTGGGTTGGGGGGGGGGGGGCGCATAGTCCCAGATTTTATTTTATTTCTTACATTGCAAATGGTGCCATTTTTACACATTTTTAGCGTGCCTTTGTCGTTAATTATTATACATTGTGAATATCCACATATTGTCATTTTACAAAATCTGACCAGTTCAAATTTTTCAGAACTACCGAAACCAGGCAGAACTGCCCACTAGATATAGGCCCTGATGAATTATGCCTTACTGAAGAAAAACACAGTGCTACTGCTGAGCTGTGTTTAAAATTATTTTAACCCTTCTTCTGACTTCGGGGGAGGGGGAGGGGTGGAATCGGACACCCTGATCCCCCTCTACTACCCTGTTTTACAATGTGTTATGAATTTGTGCTGTAGGTAATAATTCAAAGGGTCAATACATCGTTTATATCAACATAATGTTTCCCCTCGCAGCCTGAAAAAATATAGTGGTAAACGTAAGGGGAAAAATCAAATTGAAACCCCAACCCCAACCCCAACCCAAAATAACGAAAGTTTCGGTTCGGGTTTTGTTGCCCTTCGGTTTGGAGCGGTTCGGGTCTAGTAAAAATCATTCTCACGTGTGGTCGGGTTTGGGGTTCGTGTTCGACTCCCTAATTTTCTCGAGGAGTAAGAACTGCATGCATGCAGGTCCCACCAGACTCGTAGTTTTCGAGGTGGCAAATTATAATACATTTCAAACCCTCCCACTTGCTCGTATACTTTCATTCCTCGTAGCAAGTTATTTACTTTACACTTTACTACAATGGTTTTCACGAAGAAGAAATTCGATTGAAACGTTTTCCAGGGTGCATTTTTACTAGAAGATGTTTGATATATAGACCAAGTAATTCGCAATTAATTGTGCTACTCTGTACTCTGTGTGTAACTAGCTATAATTGAACAATAGTAATAAATGGTTGACTGAGATTGGTAGGCCTAGCTAACTTTTTGTTTATGGTGTGACAGACTGGGAAACGCGCTATTACTGCCATGGGGCTAAACCCTTGGAGTGACTTGGAGACCCGAACAAGAAGAGCCAATGACTTTATACAATATTATTGCAATGAAAAACATAATTCCATTGTTTAATGTTTAATAAAATGTGCAGCAAATCATATTGTAGCTCTTTTTTGACTTTGACTACAACGTAATACACAAGCTAGCGGCTACATGTTGGTATGGTTGCATAAATAAGCTTTGCGTAACAAAGCGCATATTAATTGAATGCCATTGATTGTAATACTGTCACTTGACTAGTGTTTTGTCTGCTTCCTTGCTAATGCTCTGTACGGTACCGGACAAACGGCTTCTTTAATATTGATTTCATTTTCAGAAAATCTTTGAAATCGTTTTTTGTTTTATGGTACAATCACATGACTATTTCTTTTAAAAGTCACCTGTTATGATTTTCCTAATTTAGTAATGCAGAGAGACAGGCCACAGGCTCACAATACGCCCATCCATTATAACACGACTATAAAGCTTTCACAGTTATTTATTTAATATAATTTTATATTATTAATTATTATAATCATTGTTAATCATTTTTCGTTATTTCACAACACAGATATTTATTTACAACATAAAACCATTGAGCTATAACTATATTATAATTGATATAATTAGAGATACGTGCATATAGCACTTTCAAGTGTGTGTGTAAATTATTAAATGAATGGAATCGGTGCTTCAATATGGAATAGCATGGGGTGGTATTCTAAAGCTCACTTACAGCCATTGTTTATCGCCCAAAAGCTCATACTCAAGGTACTATTAAAAAAAAACAAGAAGGTATCCCTCAGAAGAGTTATTTAAATCTGTAAATGTATTTCATATAAGGCAATTATATTCTAAATATCTCCTCCTGCACATATTTAAAAATCGTCATTTATATCAAACCCTCTCAAATTCTTATGATCCCAACCCATTGCAAAATCCAATGACGAATAGACAGCAAACAAACCAAAATCTATTAATACCTAGAAGAGTATCCCAGCTCGGCCAAAGACATGCTATCTTTTAAAGCCCTAAAATATTCAACTGCCTTCCTACTCATGTTAGCAATAACAAGAATTAGCAACTTTAAAATGGAAATAAATACTTGGCTTTCTAAAAACGACACAGACTACCTTGGGAATATAATCACTAATTAACTAAATAATAAAAACTAATCATAAAAATACACTACCTCTAATTTAATTACAAATAGTGAATGTCGGTAATGAAATTAATGTGGAATAGACTTATGTGTCCTTGAAATCTATCCATAAATTATTATTTGAGCAATGTTCAGTACCGGTATTTAGTTTAATATTGTAATGATAGGTTATTTTGTTTAAGTATGTATAATGGCTAATGTAGTGCACACACCTAAAGTATGTTATGTAAATAATTGTATTATTCTATTCTTTGTCTTTCACCATTTTGTCCTTTTATGTATATATTATGTATAAATTGACCACGTTCAAGTTTACAAAAACTTTTTGGGCTTTGCTGTTTCTTTATTGTAGCATATGTATTGTTAAACCTGTAATTAATGACATGCAAATAAAAAAATTGGTGAACTGAACTGAACTGAACTGATTTTCGTACGCTAAAATTGGTCTGTTTCTGACTTTCTGGATGTTTCTGTTCATATTTTGTATTTGTGCTTCCCGCTCTAGTCTCGACCCGTTCATGTTTTCGGACAATTCCGTTCCGTCCTGGAATCACACAATCACACATCCACACACGCTCAAAGGCTGTGGCGACTGCATAGGTTACCTCCTAGGACCTGGCTGGGGTGTTAGGACGTTTTGTTTTTTGTTTTCGCTGCATCTTTTCTAACAGACGCATGCTTCATTCTTAAAATTGCCTCTATTGGAAGCTCGGCTTAGCCTCGCTACTAAGGTAATTATGAGTTTTTTCGTAACATTTATTGTTTGGACTGTTGCGCCTTTGTGTATGAAAATAATAGGCCTAGGGCCTAGCCTACCGTTTTGGGTAGGGCCTAGCTAGACCTAAGCCCCTACTCAGGTTGCGTCAGCTTGGCTTATTCAATGCAAACTTGTTCTTGAAGTAAAATATGATAGGGCCTAGGCCTAGTCGGGCCTACTAGTGCTTCGGCTTTACACACAAAGGCGTGGAGGGCCTAGGGGGATCATTTGTGCCAAGGTTAGGGTAGGCCAATGGCCTAGGCCCGGGCCTGCTCATCAGTTTGCATCAGTGTGTATTTATAGCCTCTAGGGCAGGGTACGGCCTAGGCTAGGCCTAGCCTCTAGCCTTGCTAGCCCTAGGGCCTACCTAGGTTGTTTTTGTTGTAAAGTTGTGTTAACTTTTGCAATTGACCATCTGGTCAGTGACAGATTTTTTTCTTCTCTTTTCTCTTCATCCTCCAAATTCCTGGTTCCCTTTCCTTTCTTCCCATCATACATTTTCTTCACTCATTTTTAGTTGCTTCTCGTCTCTTCTCATAGGGTGCTGCAAGTCATTGCAGTTTGGGTTTGATGCCACATCAGGCACATAGTTGTCCTGGGCCTAGGCATGCTCGGTTGTCCAGTAAAAGTGAAGGGTTACTCAGCAGGGTTTTTTGACTGTTTTTTCGTCGAAAAACACTAAAAAAAACTTAAGGCCCTACGCCTGCAGTAATTGTGAATGATTTTTAAACAGGTGCACACAAAATAAATCACAGAACAATAAACACTCACGTAACAAACAATCACTGGATCACCTCCACACTCGGATCTTTGAACACAAATCCGTGCAACTAGCTACCCCAGTTTCCAAAATGAAATTTGCTGCACAACTAAACGTTGTGCCCCCAACCCCCTCCGGAGCTCTGCCCCTGGACCCCAACAACAAAACACATCTAAAAATACAACACAAACACAACTAAAGCATTCCGGTAGATCGTTTGAGTGATTCTTCACAATTACCGTTTGTCCGCCTCTTACGGGTTTCAGTCTTTGTAGCCTAGGCCTACTGATGTTGTGAGATAAACTTTTTGCTTTCCCCCCATCAGTTACTTTAGGCCCCCTACCCGTTAACGATCATTGTCGAGTTAACCAATCAAAAGAGAGAAGGGTAGGCTAGGCCTAAGGGCTTATGCTCTCACACCCAAATACCTTAAAGAACATACAGACCTACCTAAGCCTACTTAATTTTTATCATACGTTTTTGCGCCGACCTCAACTACTTGGTTAGGCCTACATTCTGCGCAATTCAAACTCGAACCTTCTAGTAGGCCCTACCAAGCATTACCAATGTTGACACTCTATTGCGGTCGGCAGTCAACATAATTTTTTTCACTAGGTAACCTCCTTTACAGTGCGCTTTTGGTAATTACCTATGTCGTACATAGGCCTACTGCCTTGTTATTTTTTTAAAATGTTTTGTACCTAGGGGGTTAGGGGGCGCAAAATGCGTTGGGGTAGGTTGGTTTAGGCCTATTTCTACCCCAATAGAAGGCAAAATAAATCTAATAGAATGTCTTGCACCAAAGCACGTTAAGTGTAATATGTATTATCTGTGACTGCCAATGCGTTTTACGCCCCCCCCCCCCCTAACCCCCTACAAAACATTACAAAAAGTGAAGAGGCATAATAAAGACATAATTATATTACTTGCTTTTCAAAAATGTCCCTAAGCTGACTGGGCAGGAAGACGGAAATCCTTATCCTTGTTTTCTGCCTAACCTCGTTGCCGATGCGCTCTAAAAAAGATCTTGGAAGTAGCGCGGCAAGAAAGAAGGTGATCCCCCTCGTAACATTTTTCCATCCGCTCATAACCATGCGTCCATGCCTAGTACTCTCCACATGACCCATATTGACCGAACCACATCTAGGTTATTGGTAGGCCTATAGTATCCCTAAGACAACATGGTACAATTACCTAGCCTTATATAAGTCTATAATGATTTGGAATCATTGGAATAATGGAAGGAACTATAACCTCTTTCAGAACCAAAATGTAAAACTAGGGCCTACTTTTCAAGGCAGGCATTTATGGCTTTACCCAGGCGCCAGGCCACTGAATCAAACGGACTACTTACTACCCGGTACCTAATGTTAAAATCTTGTGAACAATTCCCTCCGAAATTATTCTAGGTTCTAGGTTGTAATTTTGTTAGGTAATTTACTTTGTAACAATTAGAACTATTTTGTCGGGTCATTTTGTTGCGTTGATTCCTTTTGTAGCCTATTTGATGTTTCTGACCGAAATTACCCGACAAAATAATTTAAAATGTTATATTCCAGGCCGTGAAAGCTTTTGTTTTGAAATTTTTATATTATCTTCTTCCTTCTTTTCATATGCCAACAATTGACATTATTCATGTCATCATGTGTTTTCTAGTTAGCCTGTAGAGATAGGACTCCTGTTCGCTCCGATCCATGCCATTTGGCATTTTGTTGTGTTCAAGCTTTAAATATGTACATTGAAAAAGATGTTTCCTGTCTTGTTCCCCAGCTCCACACATCCGACAGACACTAGATTAAAAAATTCCAAATCTATGGAGGTGCTTTCCGAGTAGGTCGTATCCTGTTTGAAGCCGGAATTGAGCTGTCTCTATTTTTCTACTGTAGCACTTACGTTTACCAGTCGTCCTCATTCTAGTGTAATCTTCCCACAGTTTATTCTGCTTGCCATTCCTTACGGACTGCTTTGTCTGTCGACGCATGCAGGTGAGATTTGAGAGATTTATGTGACAGTTTTTTTATTATATTATTTTATTTTATTTTTTATTTTATTTTATTATCATATTATAAAGTAAGTTGTAGGCCTATGAGGTAGCCTACATTGATCTATTCTAGGCTAATGATTTTAATTACCTACCGCCACCGGGTACCTTATATTTATACGATATTCGAATACCGATTGTTTATGGCTTGTACCTACGTACCGGTAGTGTAACTAGCGGACTATTATAGCAATCTTATGATCAATGCCCTGATGGCCCAATAGGATCGTGTTGACTAATATCCTCTAGAAAGATGCTTGGTTCTAGGTTGTCATAGGTTTTTATCTTGTTGACCAGTTGGCCTATTAAATAAATAAATAATTAGTAATTAAATCTAATAAAGGCCTAATAGGCCTGCTGTTTATTAACAAATTAATGTTGATTTAAGTTATTGTGTAGCCTATCTTTTGCGATCTCTATTGTATTTCAGCACTTAAACACACCTTAGTAAATCTACGCTAGTAATTTATGTGGCCAAGCCTACTAGTAGGAAAATGCCAAAGTCGCCGTAAGACGAGTGAGTAAGTCATGAGTTGAGTACCCAGTAACATTCCCTTGCTCCCCTACCTACGGCTAGATCAATAGACTGCATGGGTCTATAGGCTAGAGTGGCGCATTATGGCCTTACAGTGGACGCGCCCTAATACCAACTAATCTCAAAACTGTATCATTTATAACTAGGGCTATATCAATCAATTTGCAAATTTTCCTTGTACTCAACACATGACTTTCTCACTCGCCTAACAACGACTTTGGCGTTTTCCTAGTCTAGTTGGCTAAGGTGCCTTTATACCCGGAATGTTGTAGAACCGGGATCAAAGTTCAAACAAAGGTTGGATAGATTTTTTATTTCTGGTTTGTATTAAAAAATTATAGAACATATTTTGAAATGCATAGACAGTACGCCTACTAGAATGGAAAACATAGCCAATACGAAATATGTGTAAAGATTGCAAGGTTTACTCAATCTCCCAGCAGAATGATGGGGAACCTTGAGTACCGGTATGTAAGATTCGATACACCTTACATGCACCCACAGTCTGACAAACTTGATTTGATAAAAATGATTTCTTTATGAACAAACCCATTGTCGTTAAATTAAATCCTGCACATTTTCAGGCTATAGGTCTAGCCATGGTAGGCCTATCTTACAGGACTCTATTGAAATAGCCATAACTTTTGTAGGCATACATTGATTGCAACCTGTACCTTTCCCCACCAACTCGACCAATCACACTTTCCACAAACAACAAGAACCATAGGCAATGTAGGCGTTTCCATACATTACTCATTCATTTGATCAAAATAGGCCACAGTATGCAGTCAGGCTATGGTACTATGTACCGTACTGTTGTTTATCTTACTTCTGAAATGCCCACATTTGGCCTATGATGCCATCATGCTTGATCTAGTCAACCAGTAGAGATGAGCCTCCCTTTCCTCCTTCTTTATGCCGTGAGGCATTGCGTCACGCTCATTTGCCAGACTGGCACAAGTGTACAGATGTCGTCCGTCATGTTCACCATTTCCGCACAATCTGCAGGTACTGGTTTCAAACACACCTATTTGGTGCAGATGCTTCCCTAGCAGGTCATGTTGTGTCTTTAACCTGAACTGTACTGTTTCTGTTCGTCTCTCACATATTTGGTTGGGTTTTCTTGTCTGTGTGGTGTACTCCTGCCATGGTTTGACTTGTCCCCCCCATTTATTGTTTATTGTACATTAGCTTCCGTTGGTCCACGACTATTTTGGAAATTGGGATTGTCAAATAGGTACGTAAGAGGTAACTATAATTATAATTAATAGAGAGTAAGAGAGCGAGAGAGAGAGAAAACAACAATGATAATAATAATCATCTTAGTCAATTATAAACAATGGACTAACTAATAATAGCCCTCAAAGAAATTATGATATTATAATATAGACTGTAGAGTGATAAAGTACACATTTCATGGTAATAAAGTGAAGTAAAAGAACTAGATGAAGGATAGTCATGATTATAATATAATCTCTAAGATTCAGTGTTGAATTCTGCGCCCCCAGTGGTGTTTACTGCATTGGCAGTGCCCCACCAACAATTTCTAGCACCGCACAATCTGAAATTGTTTGAATGATTTATTTAATAACAACCGTATTCAATTTCCGCGCCATTCAGTAGTAGTAAAATAATTCGTTTGGTAGCAACACCTGCCGGCTCATCTCTAGCTCAGGCTAGCCCTGTCGGCCTATGCCTACAGCATACAGGTGTAGCTCCGCCTACATTGAGCGGGACCGCGTCTCGTACAGTACCAAGTGGGGCAACTCAAATCTGGCCCCATCACATGTAAATCATTGACGGGCGGACAAATGCGAAGTAAATAGGCTTACTTCACGCAATCGACATCATGATAAAAATATAATTAAATGCCGTTATTGGAACGATATTATGAATCCATTTTCCATCTCAAATGTATTAATTGATAGAAAATAACGTTGAACTTTTAATATCAATTACCTAGGCCCTAGTTAAAAAATTAAAATTAAATTTGTCTCCTCAGAAAAAAAAAATGATTTTTTACTTTAATTTCTCAGCATGTAGCAATATCATTGGTAGGGTACAAACTTGTAGGCCTAGTCTTTTTTGCCTGTGGTTACATAGGGGCCTAAATGAGCCAAAACGTGGTCCTGCTAAGCTAGCTCTACAAGAAAAATATGTGTAGAAAAAAACAATAAATCTGATCTACTTGCCCCACTAGACCATTTTAAAGGCACGAAACCCCACTGAGCACTGAACGAAAGAATGCAGGTGGCTCGAAATTGTTTTCCCAACATAACAACTTTGTCAATTCTATTCACGCTAGCTCAGCGAGGATCTAGCACACGGAGGAACTCTGTGATCTAGCACAGATAATTTTTGCTTGCATTGGTAAAAGATATTTCTCATTCATACACAAAGGCCACATTCCATTTACCGAGCATTCATTCTACCCCCACCACTACCAAGCATATGCATTATTTCATTGGAGCAAGTATAGTAGTACCGTAGGTTTATAGTACAATTTCTGTAGCCTACAGTATTTTTCAATATATGCCTAGGTAGGCCTAGGCTATAGTATTCAGAAAATGAATTATGAATTCAATGTAGGCTATATATAGGCCTACACACTATGATAATCATATAATCAGATAAATCTATAAAAGTTGACACACATTTTGTTGTTTCTGGTATTGACTGCACAAAAACTACATTATTTTGGTATTGCATTCAGCCCACTACTTTTTCTCAAACACACTGGTCAAACGCACTCTAAAAACTTGATTTTCAAAATTTTCACCTGTGGCGCTATTGTGAGAGGTTTTTGCCCCCCAAACACTCCATGCTTGATCCCTATATCATATCCTCCCGGGCTGAAAAGCTTGAATTTAACACTGGCTAGATTCTAAGTGAAAGTAGAGATTATATAGGTATCTTAGGCCTAGGCCCTGCATTGTACCATACTCTGGCATTGTAGATAATAAGTTGTTTATGAAATATGTTGGGATATAGTAGGCATATACAAGTTATTGGTTGCAAGGTACCTGGCTCTACATAATAGATTGATAGGCCTAAGGCAGTCCAAAATGATGTAGGCCTACCTAAGCCATTAAAAAACTTAGTCTAGGTTGTATGTTTTAAGATCTTCAAATTCTCTCTCAGAGTAGAGTGTGAGATATAGGGGCGCCGATTATGTGGGTGCTCAGGGGCTGAAGCACCCCTCAGATTGTTTGGAGGGGTGCGCAGCACCCCTTCAAAAATCCTGAATAAAATAAAAGTTAGGCCTATAACTTTCTAAGTTTTGAGGTATTAAAAAAAAAAAACTATTTTTCACTTGGAAGCAATCAAAGTGATTAAAACAATGTTTTTGCATTTTGGAATATTTTTTCAACTTTATTGGTAATCACAATTGAAGTAACGAAACAATATCCACTGTTTCTTGCAGTCAGCTACAACACGTGAGGGGGCGGGGAGTCTTTTTATCGCATTGTGATTGTTAATTGTTCTTATGAGTACACATGCCCTTCTCCACTTCCATATGCTCGAACCGGAATCCCCACCAAAAGAATGGCTATGCTCGACACTCGACAGTGCTCGCGCTGAGAACTGATATGCTATGCTAGAGCTAGTCAAACGTCAAACTCACTTGAAAGTTGAGTCATGCAGGAAGGCTCATGATTGTTGGACGCGATCGCGAACATAATGATATGCATATTCGATGGTTGTAACATGGTCTATCTCGCACTTCCATATTTTTTTTTTACGGTTTTCAAGTTTTTACTGTAAAAAATTGCATTATTTTGGTAACATGATCTATCTCGTTAGTGTTCCAATTCTCTTGTTGGTAGTTTTCTAGTTTTTGCGGTACAAAAACTACAGTATTTCGGTATTGCATCCAGCCCCTTATTTTTGTCTAAAACGCACTAAATGCACTCTAAAAACGTGATTTTCAAAATTTTCGCCTGCGGCGCTAATGTTGGGGGGCTCCGTCCCCCAAACCCCCGTGCTTGGTCCCTTCTCCACGAAGTTGAACAGTTCAAGTTGAATTTTCAAAATCCGGCGCCCCTGGTGAGATAAGGAATGTAGACAATTGGGATTTGAAGGAATTCATATTGGTTTTGGCTTTAAGATTATTTGGGAGGAAGTAATACAGATGGCTGCCACTGTTTGTTGTGGGGGCTTTTCTTTTAGAGTGACAGTTTCTTTGGGAGTACATGGAGATCGTGTTTTGACTTGGTGTTGTTGAAATGAATGTCTGTGTTTGATGTGAACTGGTGAATGTTGTCTTTAGTGTAAGTGATAGTTTCAAAAATAAAAATGCATGGATCTTGTGCTTCTTGAATAATTCCTGACAAGGGTGGCAATTCTCAACTCCACTCATAATTCTGCCTGACCATTTTTGCATTCTGGAGTACGGAGTCTGTTGCTTCAGAAGAAACTCCCCAGAAGCTTATTCCATATCTGAGTACATATTTAAAGAGTGAGTGGATTATTATTTTTGTGGTGGAAGGTTTATTAAGGTTTTTATGGTATTTTTAAGTTAGCAAATTTAGCTAAGTTTTGAACAAGATTTTATTTATGTGTTCATTCCATGATAATAGCCTATAGGGCCTAGAGTCAAGACTGAGTCTGAGAAATTGTACACTTTGAAAATCGATCTGTTCTTTACCATTTGTTACATTGAAGTCAAGAGGTGCATTTACCAGGGAAGCAGACAAATTAATGAGGAAGATTTTGGTAGTTGTCTAACGTTGATTGATCTACCGCAGTGTTTCCCAACCTTTTTACAGCCAAGGCACACCTGTTAGTAATGGAACAATTCGGCGGCACACTGCCATTTTTGGATGCCCCCCCTCCCCCACCGATTCACACAGTTTGGAAAATGAACTAGGTTTGAGTGGCCTTCCCTTGATATAGTTTACCATTTTTACAACTTGATCTAGAACTGATTTGAGTTCATCCCCGATGGTCTTCAAAACAAGTGCTTCGCGATGCAAAAAACAATGTGTTTGATCAATTTTGGGTTGCGAAGTTTCGCTCGCGCAATGAAGCCTTTCATTTTGCCTGTCATTGAGGATGCACCGTCAGTACAAATCGAAGTACAGGACGACCACTCCAACATGTTTTCCTCAAAATATTTGGAAACACATTCAAACACATCCTCACCAGTTGTGTTTTCTTGTAACTCACGACAAAACAAATATGGTTCTAGTATTCTCTTGTCATCGACCTACACCTAACCTAACATAAGTGAGAAAGAAGCTGAGCTTTGCCAGTTCCGTCTGTCGACTTGTCCAGTTGCAGTCAAAAATTCTTGCCAGACTGCAATTTTTCCTTCACATTTTGTTCAATGTCTGAATTCTCGTACTCATAGTGTTGTCCGAGAGGGACACTTTTAATATTTCCCACCCAGCCTCGGGTCCCAGCATAGTTTTCACGATTTCTTGACAGGCCGGTAAAATCAAGGTCTCTGCAATCGTGTGAGGTTTCATTCATTTCGCAACAAGTTCTGCAACTTAAAAGCTAACAATTTGAGCCTTGTCCGAGACAAGTCACTTCTTTTTCAAACTTTTTTGCCTGTTTGGATTGGTCGTTAAAGGTGTTTGAAATAATCAACAGTTTTTTCTACCATGTTAGGGTTTAATGCAGACACAAAGCAGGACAGGGTTAAATTTCTATACCATTTGGCTAATATTTCGCGGGACACTACGTACATCGCTGATCTACCGGGTAGCCTACTGCAAAAAATTTAAAATGTTAAGTCATTTAAGTTTAAACTGAACAAGTACTGTCAGTAGAAATCTTTTTATTCCGTTAACATTAATGACTACACGTAGCCTACCTCAACTTCTTCACGTGCAGTTGTATGCTTTCCGTCACCTTTTACTTGTTTTCATTGGCCTGCTGTCCTTAAGACGGTTGTTCTAGCATTTTTTGCAATGTGAAATGTCCATAAAAAATTGTCTTGATCTGTAAATCCAGCTTATTTCACAACTTCTAACTTTTTGGCCCCCAATTTTCACAAAAAAAAAATGGATTTTTGGGACGATGTTAACAAGGGATGAGCGCATGTCGCTATCAGAGTACATTTTAACATTTCAAATATTTTTACCCTACACAAGCTTGTGAAATTACCACAAACGGATTACCTTTTTGGTGTCACATTTACGGTCAATTACTAACAAAAGTGAGCAATTGGAAAAAGTGCTCTGATAGCGCATAGCCTATCTTACATTCTTACATAACATTTTGGTGCAAACCATGACCCGATATAGGCAAACGATAGAATTTCCTAGTTCCATTCCAAGTGATCCAGATTAAATCTCTGTATTCTGCGTAAAAAGCTGTTTTCTCGAGCTCGGCCAATAGTCTTATGGTATTTTAAAGGCCTACTAATATATTTTACTAGTGTATAGTTTTGTAATGTAAGCCCTGGGCCCCTATTTGTTAGCATGATGGTATGGAACCCATTGGAGCACCCTCCACTTGTTTGTAGAAACACCCATCATACATAAAGTAGGTTGAAGAAAGGCAATGTTCAGCTAGCTTTATTATTATTATTATTATTATTATTATTATTATTATTATTATTATTATTATTATTATTATTATTATTATTATTATATTATATTATATTATATTATATTATTAGCTACCCCAAGAGGTTTTAGAACACGTGCTGGGTTTCCTTCCACACAGTACTATTGGACCTACACACGTCATAAAGCTAGCTGAACATTGCCTTTCTTCAATCTACTTTATGTATGATGGGTGTTTCTACAAACAAGTGGAGGGTGCTCCAATGGGTTCCCCGCTGTCGCCGGTGATCGCAAACTGATTCATGACAGATCTGGAAATTCGTGCCTTAGATACAGCACCTTTAGGCCGTATACCTTTGTTGTGGTTGAGGTACGTAGAAGACATTTTCAGTATTTGGCCATATTCAAGAGAACTTCTAGATATATTCCTTGAACATCTGAATAGTATCCACATCAACATTAAGTTTACTATGGAGATTGAAGAGGACAACAGTCTTGCATTTTTAGATGTACTAGTTAGTAAACGATCAGATGGATCGTTGGGACACACTGTCTATCGGAAGCCCACACATACTAACCGCTACCTAAACGCACAATCCCATCACTCGCCAGCCCAAATTAGATCTGTGGCAAACTCCCTGGAGTTTCGATCAAAATCAATTGCTGACAAGGATAGTATAAATGTTGAGATGCATAACCTTAAGGATGCTCTTCTCTGGAATGGATTTTCTAATATAAGCATAAATAATGAATTTAGTCGTGTACCTAATAAAACTCAAGAGAATGTAGATGATGAAACAGTGAAGCCACGAAAAGTAGCATTTTTGCCCTACATGAGAGGCACTACTGATATCGTGTTAAAAAGATCTTGTCTGGGCATGAGGTGAAAACTGTATTCCTACCACACAGGAAGGTTAGTTCATTTTTAAGATCACCAAAGGATGCCATTCCATTGGAAAATCATGGTGTGTACGAAATTCCCTGTGGATCATGTGAAAAAGCGTATGTGGGGCAAACTGGGAGAAAAATCTCTCAACGTCGACAGAAACACATACTCTCAGTAGAAAAGAATGAACCAAGATCAGCTCTTGCTTGCACAACACGTGGCAGATCAGGGACAAGTAATTAATTTTGAGGGTACAAGAGTAATTGCATCTACGGACCGCATTCATTCCAGGATTATAAGGAAAGCAATAGAAATTGAGAAGAGGCCTCATAGTTTAAACAAAAGGGATGATGGAAAATGCCTACCTCAGACATGGAAGTCCATCATAAACCTTTGCCATAAACCACGAACTTCATGTGGACTCCTCCAACTTTGCTAAATGCTCCCGAAACCATGATACCTGTTGTAAGTCTACGACCCGTAACAAGAAGTCAGACTAACCCCACTGGTCAAAATACTTACAAGACCGTGTTACCTTCCACAAGTCAATGCCCAATGACAAGAAGTCAATCAAGGAATCATCCTACAGGTTCTGGTCCATCAGACTACTTCGCATAATCAATAACATGACATGTTTTTCTAAACTCTTTCCACATGTTATAATATTCCTGTTAGTTAACTTCTTTGAAAATTACTTGTTTATTATGTTTGTTTGAGGTTATTCTTGTGTTTTTGTTTTAGTTCTCTCTTGAAGTGTTTTTGTATTTTGGTTTTATATTTGAGTTACTTTACAGTCTTTGACAATGATTGGTGAAATCTAATCAAAACGTCAGACAAAAGTGGTAAACCAAAAAAGTAAATTTAATTATTTAAAGATGGTAACACATACAAATAACCACGAAAACCTCAGAATCTCCATATTAGGTTTTCTTTAGTAGGCCTACCTAGGCCTTGGCTTGAAATGCTATTTATTTTCAGATTTCGTGTCTTAAAGGAGGAATCAGTCATGGTTTCTACACGTACCATGAGTACTGTGACCGCGGGGGTAGAAAGCACAGCAGGGCCGTCAAGATCTCTGCGTCACCACTCCGTAGTGCCAGCACATGATTTGAACAAAAGTGCTGGAAACTCGGTGAACCTCATGCAGCTACCCCAAGAGGTTTTAGAACACGTGCTGGGTTTCCTTCCACACAGTACTATTGGACTAGTACGCCAGGTAGGCTTAATAAATGAATGACCAAACTATGTGTTTTTTGTTCCTTAACCAAATCTAGAGCTTCACCGTGGTATAAAGCCAAATAATGATGTCTTATTAATTATATTGGTTATGTGGTATGAGAAATAGTTTTTTTTCCTAAATTTTGTTTAAAAAAATGTAAAAATTAAAAGTTGTGGTAGGTTCTGGGCCTGTAGGCCTATGTTTTTATTATATTTTTGCATTTCTGGCATAGCAAAACAGTGTTATCATCAATAATATTACTTTAAATGATTGGGAATTCCAATATGCACATACAAGTCACCACAGTTTTTATCTTTCGGATTCCACGTAGGGTTTGCTCTTGCACCCGTTGGATAAAAAAATGGAAACACCTTCATACACTTCGATAGAAAGAAAATGGTTAATAATACCGTTTTCCCAATTACAGTCTACCTTCAAGTAATGGCCACACCCCTATTTGTCCACTTTTAAAGGAAACTAGTAGGCCTATGTAGTGAAGAGAATTTTCATGGATTTTATTTCATTTAAAGTGTTCATAGGCCTACTGTTGAAAATTTCCAACAAAAATTAATGAAATTAGTTATATATCCTTTGATTATGTAAAGGCTAAGTAGATAGTAGGCCTATGGCAAAAAATTAGGTTTTACATAGTAGCTAGGTCGTTAAGTTGGCATTCAGAGTGAAAATTAGTAAATAGGCCTACCCCAGTGGAAATAATTATGTTTTTGCAAAAGGAACTAGTCCTACTAGTAGTAAAATATAGTTTTGTTTTGTAAATACTGGTTAATATGGCGAGGCCGCATTACCATTTGACGGTGTTATTTTATATTTATGTCTAGGTGGGTCATTCTCCAGATTAGGGACAAAACGAAGATAAAAAAAAATGTTTTAAAGATTTTGTAAATTACATCTTTTGCACATTTACAGGTTCTCATAATATTGCTTAAAAGTAACTCCTTATGCTAGCAGAGATCAAAAATGTGTTTTAAGGATTTCTGGGGCCATTGAAAATCTCTTCCTGCCACAGAGTTTTTGCATGGAGAATTGCAGTGCCAAAACCAACCAAAGATCGATATTTTATAATAGAACATATAACAATCAGTGGTATGGATAGTGCAAACACCCGCCGATCAACGCCAAAATCAACAAGGCCGATTCAGAACAACTTTGAATTTTTTAATATTAATGAAACTTTTAGAGCAGGTGAGGGTAATAATGTGATGAATTAGTTGGACTATACACTGCTCTTTTAAATAAAGAAAAAAGAAGAAAAAAAACTATGTAGGTAACGATATTTCGAAGACTATTCAGTCCTCTTCAACTGGTTTAATGACATTTGACAGTTACAACAGTAAGAAAAAACAAAATTCAAAATTGTTTTAAACAAATACATAAACAAATACATACTGCCATCTCAATTTCACAAGAAAAAACTCATGACTACCATCTTATAAAAATGAAAAGCCAGTCATAGCTTATAATGGTGTTTTTTATGTTTTTTATCTTAATTGCTAGTTGGCAACATAAATGTTTTCATTTTTATAAGATGGTAGTCATGAGTTTTTTCTTGTGAAATTGAGATGGCAGTATGTATTTGTTTATGTATTTGTTTAAAACAATTTTGAATTTTGTTTTTTCTTACTGTTGTAACTGTCAAATGTCATTAAACCAGTTGAAGAGGACTGAATAGTCTTCGAAATATCGTTATCTACATAGTTTTTTCTTTATTTAAATGAGCAGTGTATAGTCCAACTAATTCATCATATTATTAACTTTGAATTTATTAAATGCCTCGTTGCTAGGACGGCTCTAAAGTCACCGTTTACTAATTCCTAAGACAAGAAGTGATGGACTTGAATCCATATTAGAAGTTAAAAAACTTCCGCCTGAAGCGGGATTCCGACCCTGGACCTACTGCATTGGAAGCAGGCTAACCACTACTCCAACAAGCCACTGAAATACTTGTTGGCCTACTAGGCCTTACACATTTCGTAAGTAATTTGTGGCTGAATTTAAACGACCGCCTCGCAAGTTGCCACCCATGAATCTCGGGACCGTTTTATGTGTAGGTCTACACATTTTTAATTCTACACGCCGTTCTTCTGGCGGTCTATTTCTTCGGAGCCCGGACGTATCGCAACCGCCGCATGTCACGGTCACGGAACGATGTATTGCGCAATGTGCGAGTTGTATTGTCGTCTGTCAAACCTACCACCGTGCGGTCTCTTATTTCCCGTTCCCTAGCCAACAGGCCTTGCTGCCTCAATGCAGTGTTCACATGGATTGCATCAACCTCTCAAACGTGCCAGAATGATGCACACTGGAACCTAGTTGGATGAGGGTGAACATTAATTCGTTTAGCGTTAAATAAGTTTCCTCCAACGTTTAGTCTATTTAATGAAATAGGGAAGCTAACTAGGTTGGGGCGGACTTTTTTAATTTCTGAATTGTAGTAAATAATAACAATTACACCTACGGGAGTGTTTCCCGACCAACCAAATCGAGAAAAGTGATGAAAAATTTCAAGAAAACTATGGATTTGAAATATATAAAAAAAAACATGAAATATTCTGGGTTTTGAATCCTCGACTCCCAGTCGGATCAAACTTTGATTTGATTGATTTTATTTGCGTAATGTTGGGACTCCCCAACATCTCTCTCTCTTTCCATGTAGACCATTTAGAGTGAATTACATGGCATGATAAATCTAGGCTAATACATAAACACCAATATATATAAAAATATAACTTGGAATAACTTTGTTCTAATGCTAATGCTAAATATTCTTCAAAACCATGTAATGAAATATTTTATTTTATTTTATTTAAAAAAATATTCAAATAGTATAGGCCTAACATGTTGTGAACCTGTATTACATTGAAATGGGTTCAGGATGGTTAGAGTGGAATGTTAGCAAGTTGTTGCTTGTAACAATGGAAATAAATCAGAAAATGAATGTAATAACATATCACTTTATTAACCATTAGGTAGGTCTAAGCTTCACTTTTGCATAGATTTTAGTTCTAAAGATAAACAACAAACATAGAATATGCCAATATGGTGTAATTGCCTTGATTCCACTCCAAATAATAATAAATGATAATACATTGGTCTCGTCTACTAGTACTCTACTAGGAATGAGTTTGGGTTAAGAAATTCTTCAGTTATGGCCTAGGTTGCCTGGACCATGTGGCCAGTTGAAACTGAATACGTACCTAGTTATTATTAGCCTACTTATAGTTCTTGCTCACAAACATAAATGCAGGGTGCTTTCTTTAAAGGAGAGGTCTAGGTCTAGTCATTTAAAAGTAAAAACGAGACCTACCCTGTTTTTTATTCTTAAAATTATTAATTACAAATCTTTCTTCAGACCTTTAACCCACTGTCGTAGACATACGAGCTGGGCTCGTACTAACCGTAAATATGGCTCACCGCTAGTTCGTTCCGCGTACCTGTTTGAATCTCCCGTGCCGTTAGTTTTCGAGCTGGCGCAGAGGTAGCACTGTGATCATCAGCGTTGAATTCTGAACAAGGCGATACGAAGAAGTCCAATATTCGTCCACTATGAATGGTACAATCGCAATGAAAGAAATGCGCAACAGGTGGACCAACCTACAAGTACTAACTACTGTGCATCATGGCATGTTCAATGACACAAATTGAAGACGATCTTTAGTACCTACTGTTTATGTGTCTAATAGTGATAATGAGTTTTCAGAGAGTGGGAGTATACATATTGATTTTTCCTATGTAGGCCTAAGTGGTGATAGTGATAATATTCTCGTTGACAATTCTAGTGATAGTGATGACAGCTCTTAGGTCTAGAAATAGTGGACAAGGCGTTGTTTTAGAGACACAAGCCATAATTAAAACGTAAACAAGGATATTTTTGTTACTTAAAACCTGTTAAACATTTGTTTAAAAAAGAAATTAAATAAACAACCAAATGAATTGGTTTTCCCCTGCCAAAACAACGAAAAACAACTCGTACGGCAGTGGGTTAAATCACTTAGGGTAGCCCTAACTTATACGATACAATGTACCTGACATAAAATCAAAATCACATGTCTATATACTTACAGGCTCATATCTGGTATTCAATTGTTACTTAGCATTGTGTAGGGCAGAGGTCGTGAACCTTCGGCTCCTTCGTGGGTCTAGCCTGGCTCTATGGTTTTGTTAAGAAAATTTGCTAAAACCCAAAGTCAACTAAGTCAACCTGCAGCTGTCAACATGAGCAACGCAAATAAACGCGAAATATCCAATGAAAATCGTTTGTATTAATAGTGATTGGACAGACAAATTTGGTGTTATTGATTGTAGAATGTAGTGGTTTTCGACTTTGTGTAATATGTGAAGTTTTCTTTCAGTAAACAAGTAACATTGAGTGACATTTTTTGAAGCGTCATAGAACACTTTTACCATGAAATATCCTAAAATAGTGTGCTGTACTGCAGAAGAATCCACAAACTGTGCAGGTTCCACCTGTTTGTGTGTACACGTGTTTTAAAGCATTAATTGTTTTAACAATCATCAGGCATAAAGTTAAAAACTGTCCACATACAGACCACATATTCGAATTATCGTTTTAAAAATTCAATCACAAAATTAACATTGCTTGAACGGCTCAATATACATAAAAAATTAAAATATATTGTTATGTTGTCCATTTGTACCATATAAAAATAAAAATACGTTATATGATGTAGGCCTAACTATTTTTCAACTATCCTACTATGGCTCCAACTAGCAATCACTTTCAAATTTTCTATAAAATTGGCCCCCAAGACCAAAAAGGTTACCGACCCCTGATGTAGGGCCTGCGTAGTTTGCTACATGAACTTAGTTTATCTGATATCTTATCTTCTAGGCCTAGTTTAGTTCATTTAATTTTATTTATTTTTATTTAGGTATTTATTTATTTAAGCCTTCTACAGTGTTCACTCATATGCATGTCATATAGACATGCGAGTATTTGAAGTTGTCAATGAGGAAGATCTGTACAATTGTTAAGAAAACAAACATAAACAACAACATAAACAGTTTACAATGTTAACAAAGTTCAATTCGATAAAAGAGTGCAATTGGTCAATTAAAATTAAAATTAAAACTAAGATATTTGGGTTCACACAACATATGTACTGATACTATAGTTAGCTTAAGCTAGTCCTATACAATACAAGTCTCAAAATATTCACTTACTGAATAAAAGCTGTGTTCCAAAAGGAATGATTTAATCCTAGCCTTAAACTCCTTCCTAGAGCTTGTAACACCAACATTCCGTAATTCTTCAGGCAATTTGTTATATACTTTAATTCCCATGTTCACGGGATCATTATCCAGCAGCTTCAATCTATGGCTAGTCTGGTACGTGAATATTGCTTTAATTAGTTTTGTTGTGTAATAGCGTGTTGTGTAGTTAGTTTGGTGAAGCTTACGTAGCTTACCGGCTATAGGGTTGCCAGATTTTATAAATCTTAATATAGGTAGAGGTGTTTGTTTTTCGCTAATAGCGAAAAATTTCGAAATAAAGTCGAAATTTGTGTTTTAAAAGCTATAAAGTCAAAATTTATGTTAAATGCTAAATAAAGTCGAAATGGATGTTTATCAAAGAAAAATTACATTGATTTTACCACTTTTAGCCAAGAAAGTGCTTTTATTACTGATAATTTATCTGAAATTGTAATGAATAGTCGTTTAAAGGTCCATATTATGGTAAATTTGTTTGTGCCTGCTGTAATATAAGACTCGCGGGATAAGATTTATTTTAAAATTGAAACTTTGTTTGCATATTTGTGAGGAGTTTATGGATGAAAATCGTATCATCGAAATAACATCGAAATTTAAAAATCTAAAAGCTAAATTAGGAAAATAATAAAACTATTTTCAAACATCTCTAAATATAGGACACAATGAGAATAATGATGCACAATGAGTATGGTACACTGATTTGCGAGGGCAGGGCGGGCATAGCCCCCAGGCGCTGGAGTTTTTTTTTGGGGGGGGGCTGAGTTTATGTAACGTTTATGTAACGTATTTGAGAGTAGGCCTTATTATGTCTATTATTTACATTTAATACCATTAGACATTTTTGTTATAAAACCTTTTTAAAAGTGAGATGATGAAAGAAAAGGGAAGGTAAGGGATACAAAAAAACTAAGTAGATCTTTTTTTAACTTATAGATCGCTTTATGTTTATTTTTGGTTATTTCTTTCACTCACTTGTTATTGCTTGACAATTCATTGATAGATGTACGATTTAGAAAAATATATACTTAACCGGGGGTGCACCACATGACTTCTTGAAAAGGATGATGTGCAGTAAAACTTCAATTACAGTACTTAATTTAAAAACCTACTTAAAATGGTGATCAATGGAATATGTACATAATATGTGACACTGTAAATACCCATCAAATACAGGATTTTGCGGGTAATACGGGACGGGACATCTGCAGCTCTAACCTGTTATAACTTGATTTTCTTTCGGGCACATTTTAAATTCTACTCTCTGTTATTCTTTGCGGTCTATTTCCTCGGAGCCCATAATGACGTATCGCCATCGGCAATCTCCCGCCCTCCGCTTATCAAACCACTTGACCCTTCTGCTATTGTTGGCAGACTAGCGGTCACTCGTCAGTAGCACATCACAGAACGATGCGTTGCATAATGTGACTGAGTAGCATTGTCTTCTGTCGATTGTACCGTACCCTAGTTTGTGATCTGTGGGTTGTGGAGAGAGGGGATAGATAGTTCACTGCTGTGCCACACTCAAAACCATGTTTAACTGTCGAGTGGCAAATTGATTCCTCCAATTTGGAACCGATCCAGACAGGGATTGATTAATCGATTCCTTCATGTCACACCTAATCTGAACTTTATGTGCAGGCCTAACCGTCAATACTAATGTAGTTGAAGCAGGCCTAGGGGTATGTTCTCAGTTTGCAGCTCTCAATGGTGATAGCTCCTTAGTTTTCTTGGAATGATACCGTAAGTCGTATCCGATCAGTGGTCTTGGGACCAATTTGTGTTCATTCTTTTAACTTGAGAATTCCAAGTCCCACATTCAATTGTATTTAAAATGTAGGCTTGACCTTAAGCATGTATAGTAGGCCTAGGCTTACCCACTTCAGAAATTCCATTTGTTCACTAGGGTGCCAGAATGTATTGAAGTGAAACATTTTCAGTTCTTCAGAACAATTAACTTTGCTGAAGAATGAATGTGATTAATTAGAATCCTGTACATATTGCCTGTAGACAATAGTCAATAGCTGTAGGTTACCATACGCCTACTGTGACACATCATCAGTTTTAAAACTTTTTCCTGCCCTGATGTAAATTGGGTTGGTTACTTTATGCTAAATTCAATGTTGTTTTCGTGTTTGCTTACAGGTATGTCGACGAATGGATAGCCTTTGTGGAGGGCTCTTAAATCGGCGATTCTTCCGACTTCAGACTAGCATGCTGACTAGATTTCAAGCAATCAAGTCACTGATGCCTCGCCGCGAGTCCGCGAGACGCAATCACCCGCTCGCCATCGAGTCGGACATCATAGAAACTCTCCACATGAGACTTACTCTCTTACAAATGACTTTTGGCAAACACATTGAAAGAAAACATTGTTGTTTTTTTGCGGGAGAGGTGGGTGATTACCTTTACAAAATCATTGCTTCAAGTGGAAATAACTAACGTTAATATAATTTGTTAGTTCATTTGTTTTTAATTTCAACATATTATAAGATATCTTATATTCTGGAAGTCCCTAATAAATTATAATATTAATAATTTCGTAGGTATTTTTATTAGGAAAAGTATTAAGGCTAATAAATATCATAAACAATATCTACTTACAGGCAAATAACATTTTTATGCTACTTGTAATTGGTGGCTGAAGAATGGTAATATCGAACCTCACAATTTTTTACTTGTAATAACATTTACCAAATAAAAATATGCAAATATGTATGCAGCATAGCAAAAGAAAGATTATTGTATTGTCTTGTAATTTTATTTTATTTGTTTTAGATCCTGGATGAAGTGCATCGAATCTTACATTACATCAAAGTTACGCCAAAACTAGGCCGGCCATATAAAGTCACAGACGAATTGTTTGATTTGTCAACTATGGCAGTGGAATACTTCAAAGAACATGTCGAGCCTCGATTGCCAGATGTTGGAATAATGCTTACAAAGTTTTTGGCCGAATACTCGAGCCCTTTATCAAGTAATTATCTATTATATTTAAGAATATTTATTACTGGGAGCTAAAATAGAGCAGGACTCTTAAGAGCGTTCACACCCCTTTTTTAGGCAATTTTCTGTTGCTCGGCTGAATGACATCACAGTTGTTAGAAATTTTGACCATATCTCAAGAAAGTGGAAATAAAGGTTTCTATAGTAACCATTCCTAAATTTGTTTTGAAATAATTTATAAAAAATAAATTAGATTTCACGAATTTCAATTTTGTTAAAAAGTCCAAAATTGACTATATTCGTGAATTTTTTCTGGCTGATCAAGTCAAAATTTTGAAAATCTATGACTGTTGGAACGTCCATGTATGCTTTATTGACAAGTTTGCAAAATTGTATATACGTAGGATGCTTTTTGGCCGAGCAAACGTATTTACTAACTATCAAAAGGGTGGTGAACCCTCTTAATGTGCTAAATTTTTATGAACATCGGCAAGCGTCTTTATATTAGTCTCAGATAACCTGGCACCCGTCAAGGTCAAGCAAGACCACACATGCCAACTTGACAATTTACACAACCAACATTACCTTATTTGGTCATGCTACTATGATATTTTATTATATTAACATTTTATTAGGGCTATGTGAACCGGTTTTGAATTTTAAATTAAACTCGTACCTTCGGCCAAATAAGGCATGATATAAGTCGCTAAGAGTCGAAACTTGCAATCTAGCGCAATATATTTTCAATATATCGATTGTATCTACAGCAATCGAGCTCGCTCGGACAACTTTCAAAATGGTGGATAGCCTAGGTATTTATAGATACTTATTTTAGGAGCATTTAAAATCACAAAATATGAATATTAATGTTGATTCCGGTGCATTTTCTTCAAGTTTAAACGATTAAAAAATAACACTTGATTTAAGTGATAGGCCTAATTATTATTTTTTAGCGTAACGCAGGCCTAGGCCTTCACGCATATTTTTGTGTCGTAAATAATCGTATAAAGTGTTGAAATTAATTTATTTGTGTTGAAACGTACTGATGTTGATACTACATTTTATCCGATTTTATCTATGATTTGTCAACAGAGTGATGCTTATGGGCACCGAGATTAGCCACTGAGCGCGCCACTAAAAATACACGCAGCGCTCTGGGCGGCCACTGGGGGAACAAGTTGACTGAATCACATGTAGAATTTGACATTGCTGTAATGGCTATAACAACGCGAATTGTGTTATTAAAATATGTAGTTTTCAGAAGGTTTATGCAGGATATGAAACCAAACAATCGCTTTTTGTCTTATTATCATATACCTGAAAAAGTATAGGCCTACAACACTATTACAAAAATAGTTTTGGTTGCTTGCACATCATGATTAAAAGTGGACGTTTTTGTTTGCAATTTCAAACGAGTCACAACTTGACTAGCTCCTATCCAGAGCTTTTAGAGACAAAACCCTGGCTGACACGTGAAATAAGACAGAGAATCATGATTTCAGTGTTATAACAAGTCAACGAAGATATCACTATAATATTAAATACATACCCAAACACTCGCAATATATCACGAAGTTCACTCGCAACACGTTGCAAGGTCTAAGCCTATGTCGCATGAATAATTGATTTGAAGTGCATTAGGCCTAGTTACCTACATTTAAAAATGTCCTAGGGGCATAAAGTTAAACCCTACATGCTGCAACAATTATGCCTAGGCTCTGAGGCTTAGTTTCTTGAGAACAGTTTGAGCAGCTTTCTGTCAGGTTAATACTGTAGGCCCTGGCCACTTTACTTTGTATAAGAACCGAATCCAGTGACATGGGCAACAATGCATTATCTAGTAGACACTACTGACTATCCTGACAGGCATAGGCAAACATATAAGACCTAGGTCAAACCAAAAAGGTTCCTAGGCCAGAGGCCTACGCCTAGGTAGGGCCTAAGCCTAGCTGCCTTCCTGGCAATATCAAAGCTAAATCTAACCCCAATTTCAGTGAATGTGGGCTAGGCCTAGGCTGGACTATCGAGTTAAGTAGGGTCTATCTATGATGAGTCCGATTTCAAATCTTTGCATGTGCAAAATACCTGTCTGCCACATGATCTGTCAACTGTCATGATGGAAACTAGGCCTAGTCAGTCACAACTTCAGACCTTCCACAGATATGCCTATAGCTGGACCTAGGACTGTTGGCTATTACCATGCTATTACTTATCGGCCAAGGTTCAGGTTTGTCTCTAATTAATACACTGCTGTTTGCATAAGTAAATAAATGTAGGGTTACAGAAAAACTTTCATCTATCCATTCACTGCTTGGACCAGTCTGCCGTGCCATTCATTCTCATGGGGTCTGCCAGGAAAACTGTAAATATAACATTATGTTTCTGTGTTGGCTATTCAATTTGAACAGCCAACAATGCAACAGGACTTCCTGAATATCCTACACACATTCTCAACATCCATTTTAGTCCTGCAATACAATAAAAACTAAAATAATTCACTCTGACACGTGAGCTAATAGCATAGGAAAGTGCGCAAGGAAGACGATCATTCAGTCAAGTTGTTCCGGATTCGTCCACGGATGGCGCTAGTTGTATGAACGCTCGGTGCCTATTGGTACTAGGCCCTAGGCCCAAACTCAATGTTCTAGGCTAGGCCTACTCTATGAATATAAGTCAAAAGCTATATATCCCACATGATCAAAGAATATTTCAGTTTAATCTTGTCGAAGAGATGGGCGTATGCTGGTAACCTAGTCAATAGTGACCCTACGCCTAGGGCTGATCCGGTGGCCATAGCGTGAGGGTGACAGTGCTGCAATCCCTTGGCCTGTGCCAGCCTAACGCACACTGTCTGTACGGTATTTAGGGTACAAGATTGCAAGCCTTCCTTTTTCGGCACATTTTCGCGGTTCAAAACGACAAAATAATTGGCAAACTTATGGACATTTACATGCTACACTTTTTTGCTACATTAATTTTTCATCAATGGTTAGCTTGTATTCGGTAGCGGCTTGCAATCGACTAAAACTGCGGTTTGGTAAACCTACCTAGTTTTGATACCATTCTTCTAGGCATTATAATAACTTGGATGCCCACTTTTTTACATTCTAAAGTCTAAACCATTCAATTTTGAAAACTCAAGTAAACTTGGTAGGCAAGAGTACTCCTAGTTGTTTTCTAATATCGTACTAATCCTCGTTTTTATTTTGCAGGTTATGATGATAGTACACCTGCATCCATTTCTACTTCAAGTAAGAGTGAGGACACGTCTATTTCGGGACCTCCACAGTCAAACATGGTTCTACGGAAACGAATTCGCCGTATTAAACAAGGAATGAAGAGGTACCAGCATCCTGAAAGAATATTTACAGCTTATGCCATCAATATTAAAATCTTGTTTAATAATTTATTATAAAATATTATAATAACAAATACGAGAATAATACGCACTAGGCCTAGGCCAAAGAAACTTTGACAGTAGCTATGCGTGTGCAAACAAGTCGACCGCGCAGTAGGAAACACGCGCTGCGAGCGTTAGGCCCGCCCACACGCCGTAGGCGGAGCATAACTAGACGTGTTCCAAACTAGGGTTTAGGTAAAATGACTCGGACTTATTATTGTTATTTGTGATTACTATTTCGAATTAGAATAAATAATCATCGATTTCAGTGAAAGATGAATAATATAAAGCATGGAATATATAAAGTACTACGTAAAGAAGAAAAGGCTTCCTTTAATTCCATGGCAAAAATTACTGATCGAGCTTACTCATGTATGTAGACCTGCTGTCTATCCCTGGAATCTGCTGCTTATGATTTTGTCAGAATCTTAGGCCTACACGTTTTGTAGTTACGTAATTGAACTTTGTGGCGTAGCCACCAATTGAATGGATTTTCAATTTTCTTTCATGCACAATTTGTCAAGACTACCTAGGCCTAAATATTTTGCTCTATATTTTATTTTGTAATATTTTCATATGTAGCTAGCTACAACGTATGTGTATCTAGCCTATATAATTTAGATGGTTTGTAATAATCTTTGTAGGCCTACTGTATATATCTATCTAATTTGTGCAAGTTTGTCACCATCAACAGCTGCTTATTGCTTAATGAAAAGTGTAAAATTTTGCTTAGCAATCTGAAAATCCCTCTTATATCATACATTCATTCTCTGCAAATTCTTATTTGAAATTGCCTTTTGATTCTCATGTATTGATATTGGAAGAAATAGTTCTACGAATATACCGTTAACTGCAAGACACGATAGCTAAATTTCAATATTAAATTTATAACACTATGTGCCTTTATCCTTATTTCATAAAATAACTCCATAAATTAATAAAGTGATTGTTTTACTTAGCTCTTTGACAATCGTACTAGGCAATCTCTAGTATCTCCATAGTTTATTAGGTGGATTAGGCCTATATGCATTGTGAACCGGTTTGGTTTATTACAGGTACAACAATCAGCTGACAATGTTACGCAGAGATTTACGTGCATTTAAGGGTAAAATCTCGGATCAGCAGAAGCAAATATGTGAATATTCAAGCCGACTGGACAATTGTGATAAGAAACACGAAGAAGCCTCGCGTAAATTTAGCACAGTAGTTCAGGTATGTTTTACAGTAGGGGCTATGCCTACAACTTATAGCTTGTTTGTTGTTGGGACATTGCAGAATGTTGGTAACTTGAGATTGGTTTTCCCCATGTTATTTTAGTAGCCTACCACAGTTAAAGGTCATTAATAACTAACACTAGGGGACCTCACTTTTTTCTGTTAAAATGGTCAAGTCTTTTTTTTATCCTCATTCATTCTTCCTATTCGGCATGTCCACTGCGAGACCTACAATACACGTACGGTATGGCGCGAAATACGGAGGGCGACACATTGCCCTTGAAGTGCAGACGACTTTCATTGCATGCATGTGTTATCAGGAAACACTTGTTTTTCATGTTTTTGTGTATGACGGATAGAGATGTAACATTACCAGGCAATAAGTGATAAAATTGGTAAAATTGAAAGAAAAAAATCTTGGAAATCTGAAATTAAACACCAACACAACATTGACAAAGTCTATTCTCTGCTATGCTTAGGTCTCAATTGAATATTGCAAGTGAAATAGTTGGTAGTTCCTGTATAGGCCTACCCGTTTCATCCTACCAGTAATTAAGAAAAAATATTCACAGCCGTATTTATTCAGTTCTAGGCAGTTGTTGGACAAATGGACCACGTTTGTCTTTGTGTGGCTCGTTCGTCTTGTGGTGAGCGTCTCTGCTTCCAATGCAGAAGGTCCAGGGTTCGATTCCCACTCTAGGCAGAAGTTTTTAAACTTCTGATTTGTACTTAAGTCCATCAGTTCTTGGCTTGGGAATTAGTAAACGGTGACTTTAGAGCCGTCCTAGCAACAAGGCACATAATAAATTCAAAGTTGTTCGGAATCGGCATTGTTGATCGCATTGTCCATACCACTGATTGCTATAATATTTCATATTAAAAAATATCAATCTTTGGTTAATGGTTGGTTATCGCTCACTCGTCGATTGCGTCAGGGCCTACAGGCTTGGCTTGGTCGCTTTGGTTTAATGTCCCCCACTGAAAATCAGTTGTATGACTGAGTGGGTAGACTCTAAACACAACTTTTTTTTTTTAAATTTATTTATATCTATTCTGTAGATAAGGAGGATGAAATAACATATTTAGGCATTCTGAATTTGTGTAACCCTATTCCAAGAAGGTATGGAACCGGATTTAAATTTTGCTACCCTACAAGTAGAGATACTACCCTATGAAAAATTCAAATATTTTAATTTAGCATTTATTTTTTCAAATTTAGCATTTTATGGCATCTGTTCTTTTTTTTCACCAAAACCCTAAATGTGGGATATTTCTTGCACTTTTGCTGAGAAACAATGAAGTCTAGAAACATAATATATAGCCACATAAAACTCAATATGCATTTCCAACCTTATTTAAAAAAAACTGCATTCTGTCACGATTTCCATATACTATATCCGTTTTCCGATTTACCATCAAAAACCTAAACTAAAACGTATCCCTACCTACGATTATGACATACTAGAACTATTCTTTCATATTAATCTATTTTGTACTCTGGAGTAGTGATGAGAGATGATGAGTTGATGCAATGAGTTTGTTTGGCGCAGGAACTGAACAAATGCAAGACAGAGCTACAGTATTGGCGTTCTAAAGCATCGATGTCCACGTGCCGAGCATGCGGCAACCCCTACGTTCCGGTCGGCCAAGAGGACCTGGCAGTATTAGCTCACCAGGGCATCTTGCCCATGCTAGAGCTGGTGGATGACAATCTAGCAGGGCCCAGTAACAACCCGGCCGCCCAACCGATCGACGAGAGTAAACCAGGGACCTCCAAGGAACCAGACGGAGGGAGCCCCAGGAAGGGAAAGACTTCAACCCCTAAGAGGAAGACTGAGGAGGTCCCAAGCGGAAGTCCATCACCTAAGAAACCTAAAAAGCGTGTACTGAAACCACGCAGGAAGTAGTCCAATCTGATTACTGTCCTTTACTGGTGTGAAAAGTAATTGGGTTCATAATATTGACATTTTGGAGGGTACTACATGGGCTCTTATAAAATTGTATAGGTAGTTACTATAAGAAATTCTATTGTGAAACTCCTATTTACCCATTTTTTTTGTAGGGCCCACGTATAAATCGGGGTTTCACTGGAGTTCTAGTTACTACTTGAAATTTAAGTCAAATGTAAAAATCTCCATTATTATTCAATACTAGTAATGAGATTAACTTTTATACTGCATTCCAATATAGGAAGGGGATAAAGCTACACTTGATAGGCATTCATTTTTACTGAGTGCTGAGTGCCAATCATCGACTAGTATTTTAAGAGTTTCTTTTGTATATTTTAAGAAGGCTTCCTATATATAGCCATTTATTGCATGTGTTCTTTTTGTTAATGCTTTTTTTGTAGGGCTGTGCGAGTACTCGAATTCTCGAGCTTTTTCGGAGCTTCAGTTTTGAGCTCGCGCCGAGCCGAGCTTGGCTTTATGCTCAATTTATTCGAGCCGAGCCTACAAAAACACGCAGTACACGCGCTCATTTTCATCAACACTCAACAGACAGTCTTGTCAACAAAGACTTTCGCGGAAGAATGCGGCAGCCTGAGCCAGCGATCAACAGTCGACTCGACGGTCGACGCAGTAGAATGCGATAGGCCTAGGCCTAGAATGCAAACGTGTCTCTCTCATGTGGGAAAACCTATCACACTATCGCCCGCGCTGAAGCTTTCGTTGCAAAATAAGCCTAGGAAAGAAAGGAGATAGGCCTAAGCCAAGGAATAACAATCCAATGCGTCGTGATCGTAGAAACATGATCACATCGCAATAATTCTTCTTCCAACTAGTTCCACACCGACCATTATGTTCAAGCTTTGTTCTTCGTCAGCTGTGAGTTGAGTTGGTTGGATCGACCGAACGCGCACGCAGTTCGCGCAGGTGTCACGTGTTGGCTTACAACGCGCTCTGTTGTCAACTTGAGTTACTCTTTAGCAGAGTCGACAAAGAAGTTTCCCCGGGTCTTCTTTATCGACTCTGCAGGCAGCGGGCAGGCTCCACGGGAAAGATCGCATCGACGTAGCGCGTAAAATAATAAACCCGTGAATTAGCCTAAAAACGGTCGCGAAAAATACCCTGATCTTATAATCGGCTCCGGGTAATTTCTAGAACTGGGTACCCGATAAAATCCCTAGAAAATATGTAGCCTAACCATTTTTTTTTTTTTTTTTGAAAAAGCTCGGCTCGGCTCGAAAATCAATCTTTTTTTTTAATGCTCGGCTCGGCTCGACTTAAAAATTCTAGGCTCGCACAGCCCTATTTTTTTGTTTAATATGTATAAAATATCATGTGTATGTATAATTTTGTAAGAGGGCTGTACCCTATACTATGCCATGGAGGTGGCCTGAAATCACTAGCCACAAACTGGACATGGTGGTGGCTTAGGTAACTTGCAGCATATGCACATGTAGGTATGTACAGCAAATACACAGCAATGTTTGATTGTTTGTACTTGTCATTTTAGTAGCTGGCCAATGATATCGTTACCGTGATTCGATGCCTAGGACCAAAATTTAATATCAATATGAAAATATCAACTTATTGTTATTTTTATGATGTTAAAAACTGCCAAATACCAAAAACGTCCAAAAAATTATTTCACTTTTCCATAGCTTCCAACTCGAATTTAAGAAGCTTTTGTGTGAAATGATGCCTCGACAGTAGACACTAACTTTAATTCTGGCACAAAATCTTTCAGGGTAGTTTCAGGGTTTGTGCTTGCATACTTGTTGATGAGTGCTAGTTTTGTTACCCACTTTATCAATTTGCACATGTTTAAGTATATCGACAAGTTTTGAATACTACTAGTTGCTTGATTATGAGTGGTTAATTATCTGTGGCTGTTGTATCGTACACTTGACTATGCGTGGCTCGTCATCTTTCTTTCAACTACTTCTCACTTGATGCAGCATGATCCTCCCAACATTACACGCAAAGCATTATTTCACAAACTAATACCTCGAGTGTTCTTATATTCTTGGGAAGCTAGTCTTTGGAGGTAGGCAATTCAAATGTAGAAATCACACTTTGAGTTTTGAGTGGTTCACCTAATTTTTTCCCAATGATTCGATATACAGTACCTAGTATATTCAAATCAAATTTCAACATTGAAATATTGGGAGATGGGCTATCGACGATCGTATCAAAATATTGATTTTTGCCCAGACTTGGTTTGAGTGACCAACCATGTTCATAGTGTAGCTGTAGGTACGGATAAACTTTTATTTGTATTTAATCTTTGTTGTCAACAATGCACAGTTGATTTATTTTCATATCACTATTTTATCATATTTTTACTGTGGATTTGTGAGGTATGTAAACATTGCCTACTATAAGGTAGGTTCTTACAGTCAAGAGTCATTACAACAAATGCTTGTGGGTATAACCAAATAGAGTGTAATAAGAACTGATTTTGTGGTTTGTCCGCTGCTTTTACTTGATAACAAGCACAGGCATGGGAGTACCCAAAATGGCGAGCGACACTTGCCACTATTATAGTACCTTGCTTGCTCCTACTTTCACTGATAGTGGAGGTGCTAAGTATATAAATATTTAAACTCTGGAGGGAGGGCTAGCCTTGTCCCTTAATCCCTAGAGTTGCCAAGAACATTTTGTATCAAAGGCAATGTCAATAAAAAAAACACATGTCCATCGGAGGTCATGTTTGTGTTTTATCATGAGACGTGAAGTGGATGGACAGAAAAGTGGTCCTGATATAGGGGAGCTTTATAGCCTGATCAATGATCATAAAACAAAATCATCTGTAATACTACATGTAACTTGGGAATTTGTTGTAAATACTGTCAACTGTAGAATAAAATGATGGACTTGAGCCTAAACTAAAATTACATGTTGTTTGTAAAGTGTGCTACACTTCTAGGAAGAGACAGGGGCGACTCAATCTTCATATAATTGACTGCTACCTGTTAAGTTTCACCTAGCTACTTGTTCCCTACTTTTGTTTTAAAACTGCAAGTGTCGGCATTGAATATTATAATGACGACTGATTGGGCTGTACACTCCACCAAGAAGTAAAATCACAGGGATTTGTCATGTGCAGTCGAATTAGAAATTGAAAATTCACATCTAAACATGCTAAACATGACAATTTTGTGTGGATTTCTTGTGTTGTGTGCCTCGTTGCTTAACACTCTAATGATATGCATGCAGATCTGCAGTGTGTCTAAATCGATGTTGCCAACAATGTAAAAATGATTATGTACATTAAGAAGTACTATATATATACATATATATGTCTATTATCTACCTATAATAACTTGTTAATGAAGTATGATGGTAGGAAAATGGTTTCTAGGATTTGAGACAAGTTCACAGAGTAGGGAACATAAAACACGTCTGTGGGGCTTGGTAATACTTTTATTACATTTTCACCTGCAGTAGATTATGTATTTCATTTTTAGGTATGTTGACCAAACTATACAATATAACATTTTCAGTTGCACTTTATTGTAAGCTTGTATTCTGTTCTAATATTTTACTGTGTTCACTTTCTACCTATTTCGGGGGTGGACTGGAATTACAAGGGGGTGCATGATGGGCCCGGAGTCTCACTCTAATAGTATGCGTTAATTAATTCAGTTGTACATGTACATTTATAGCATTATATTTGCTGCAATTGAAATTATGATTTAGTTATTGTTTTCAATGGCCTCGCACACACAGGTTAGTGTTGTGATGCAGGATATGCAACTTTGGTATATTATTATTACTTATTAGGGGTGTGCTAGTACTCAAAATGTCTAGTTTTTTTAGTTTCTTTTTATACTCGACATCGAGTCGAGTTTGGTTTTAGGCTCAGAATTTTCAGGTTGAGTTTTAAACATATGAAATCCTATGATAACTGAAAAGAACCATCATCACAGTATGGCTAGGCCTAGGCTTATAACAACTTTGGCCTACTACGTGTTAGGGATGACATCGATTCCAATCATTGTATTGTAACCTAAGAATTGATTCGGAATCGATTCCCAAGGAAAAACTTTTAATTGTATGTACAGTTATTTTGGTGGTCATTTTCTGCGGAACCCGCGATACGTGGCGATATTTCCGCGGTCGTTTGCCGTGGAGCCCGTACGTGTCTCGCCCGCCTTACGCCACAGAACGATGTATTTCGCAACGTTGCGTCGTCGTCTGTTGATCGTACTGCTTGCCTTTGTGTACGATCGGCGTCTGGCTGGAGAGGGAGGGACAGTAGACACGTGGTTCACCGCTCTGCACGCCCCAAAACACGACGCACGAACGTTTAAACTGTTTAATGAGGAATCAATTTCTCCAATTTGGAATTGATTAATCGATTCTGCCATGTCATCCCTACTACCTGTGTACTGTGATAGCAAAAAGTAGGCCTTGGCCCTAAAGACTGCATGCTTTCAAAATTATTACGATAAACAACAAAGGAGACTTGGATGCGGAAACCGGGAATAGGCCTAGGCCTACACGGCGTCGAAAACAAACATCCTTTATTGGTTTCATTGCGTCTATGTCACTAATATTTCCAATCAACTATCTTGAAGAAAGAATGCTGATGAATATTCCATTTATGCACTTTTTACATATTTTTAAATTGTAGTTTGTGTAGTTTGACATATTTTATGTTTCTTCCTGCAACCTTCCATCTTTGCTTTGATGCTACGTTTGAAGGTCAAACTCACCGAGCGACAGCTGCGACGCGATTGGATGGAAACGAAAAGAGCCCAGAGCGCACGTCTGGTTCGCTCCATTGGCTATTGCTGAAACTCGTTCCATTCAAGGGCGCAGAATACTCAAATGTGCTGAAATAGCATTGGATATGCCTAGACCGCGAATATTATAATGCGAGTGCGAATTTGGAGGATTTTTTTCGGATTAAAACATCGCAGCTGTATTGTAATGGGGCCAGGAACTATAGATAACATACTGTATATATTATAATTTTATTGAAATTTACCCGTACAAAGGGCAGAAAGGCCTCAGTGATCTAATGCAAGTACAGTAATTTAAATTTTTAAATGTCTACATCAGAAAAATCGTTGTGTTCCAAGTAGGTCTACTAAATTAAAAATTAACATTTTGAATTAAATACTTGACTTGATTCGAATTCAAAATGTGCTACTCTCACACCCCTAATTATTATGCATTATTTTACCTATGTTTTATGTCAGTTTTGTTTTGTAGTTGTTGGTATAGAAAGAATTGTATGTCTATGTTGAAAGTAGTACCTACTAACTTCTAATAGTATTAATCTCTGGTAAATGTATCTTTCATGACAAATGATTATTTAACTGCACTTGAAATTTAAAACCAAGTCAAGTACAGCATGCCCATGTATAAATCAAACGATCTAGTATGCCTGCCATTATCAACTTCAGTGGTGAATATTCGATGGCATTGTTATATTCACAAATACAGCACTCTATAGGAAAAATGATGGCCCAATGTTATTTTAGCATTTTAAAATACTTTGCCTTGGACGTAGTTAATATTAGGGCCTACAACCAGGATTAGGCATGAATGGATTCATCAACGTCAAACACAGCCTAATCTCAGTGCAGGTTTATTCAAGTGTAGAAATCACTTGGGCAGTTTTTCTTGTTTGAAATAAGGTGGGCTTTGTCTTGGCCAGACACCCTTTTGTGCCCACCGTCACTGTTAACAATAATATGCTCGTAAACGTTTCCATGTAATTGCAAGCTCCAAGCAAGCTTCTGCAGTAATAAATGTAATGTATGTATTTGTATTACAATAATGTTGATTAATGATCGACGGTCTTGGGGTTGCTACTTTCCCCAAAAAGTAGTTTTGTTACTTCTCAAGACTGCTGATCAAATTCATGTTTATTTACCCGAATTGTAATTTTGTTACTGTACTGGCAATTCCTTTTAGGCATGAATGGATTCATCACCGTCGAACACAGCCTAATCTCAGTGCAGGTTTATTCAAGTGTAGAAATCACTTGGGCAGTTTTTCTTGTTTGAAATAAGGTGGGCTTTGTCTTGGCCAGACACCCTTTTGTGCCCACCGTCACTGTTAACAATAATATGCTCGTAAACGTTTCCATGTAATTGCAAGCTCCAAGCAAGCTTCTGCAGTAATAAATGTAATGTATGTATTTGTATTACAATAATGTTGATTAATGATCGACGGTCTTGGGGTTGCTACTTTCCCCAAAAAGTAGTTTTGTTACTTCTCAAGACTGCTGATCAAATTCATGTTTATTTACCCAAATTGTAATTTTGTTACTGTACTGGCAATTCCTTTCATATCTATACTCTCATTTGGTTTAGTGAAATGAAGCTTGGAAGTCAAATGAAGGATTATTTTGTCGTGATTTGAGCCTGGAGCAATCTGTTTTACATTTTATACGCTATCAATGTTGTCATGTATGTATTTAGGAATTTGATGGTCTAGGTAATGATTTCATATTTGCTACGTCTACCGCTTCTATTTATTAATAATTTCCATAGGCAAAATGCACTTTGATGGGCATCCTAACCTATGGTAAGGCAGTGTTTTCAGGGTCCTCGTTGAGCTACTCTTTTCATTAATGATGGAGAAAAAAGGGCCCCAAAATGGGAATCATTGGAAGACACTGACACTGCATGTCCCTGCTCGGCATCCCTTGCCAGTCCACGCCTGCCGATTGTGTGATTGATATTTTCATTTTTTACTTTTTATGTATGCTGACCAACCTATGCGGTAAAATGTTGTCGGCTGCACTTTGTTGTGAGCATGCATTTTATCCAATAATTAATTGTGTTCAATTAAAACTGTATGGTACTATTGCAGATTAAAAAACTTGCCAAAATGGTAACAAAGTGATTATTACAGTACTAGAACCTTTTCCTAAAAAAACAGCACTGAATTGTATTTATAGCATTGTTCAGGTGTGGAAACAAACTTTTATTTTTTCCGCTGTTGATGGTAGCTCTAGCACTGAAGCTGCTTTTAACAGCGCACATTAAAAAAAAAGCAACCTACTGTATGTGAATATAGGCCTCGGATATGTTCTTAAATATCTAGTTCAAAAAGTGGAGTGCGGCCACTTGCCAAAAGCGTTTGTACCATACTGTTAGTAGAGATGGGCCGATTCCATATTGGGCCGATTTCGATTCTACAATTATTGTCTGCTATACCATTTCTTGAACAATTCCGATTGTTATACTTACTAACTTGTTTAGGCAAACACTGTAAATGAGCACGCAAAGATTAGTCTGAGGTAGGTTGGTTACCTCAATAATGTAATGAATTAATTTTATAATTAATTCAGTCCTTGACTTGCTATAAACATTTTATGTTTTTGGTACTTATTTGCCTTGTTTTATACTCAATGCAATGTTACACAATGCAAGGCATCTGGGCTTAGTTCCAACTTTAACAGGCGCGTCGGAAGTCTATTTTTCCAGGGGGGGCGAACTTTCCTGGGAAAAGTACATGCTTCCATACATAGTTACATCATATGCAACTAATGTCCTTGAGTCAGTGGCGTACGGTGAAATATATTTCGGGAGGGGCTTGGACGAACGACTCAATAGAAGGGGGGTTCTCCACAATAGCGCCGCAGGCAAGTTTTTGAAAAATACATATTTTTAAAGTGGATTTTACGTGTTTTAGAAGAAGTTAAGGGGCTTTGCTGAACAAAAAGAATAAACAAAATAGAAGTAAGTAATTTTTTGCGTAAACCTAGATCACTTGAAGATTGTAATATTTATGCTTGTTGGTTTATGCTTTTATGGTTAATTAGTCCTTTTAGGAGGGGCGAGAAGATACTTTCGCCCCCCCCGGCTCCGACGCCGCTGAACTTTAAGTAACATTCAATCAATACTGTATTTTGTTTTAGAATATTTAAAAAGTGCAGACATGGTATCAGTGGCACTTCCTGTGTAGGGGCAAGTCGGGCTGAGCCCCACCAACAATTTCTAGCATCACACAAAATAATAAAAAAAGTAAAAGAAATCATTGAAAACAAATTAAAACTTCCAATTATTTGCGCCTTATTTTTAATTTTGTTTGTAGTAGTTAGCTAATTTGTCATTTGCCGGCAGCACCTGCCACAACCACCCTCACTGCATTACCTACCTCGAAGTGTTGATAAGTTCAAGCGGGGCTAGGGGCCGCTAGCCCTACTTGCCCTAGGTCTCGGCGTGTCCAGACATAGCTCCGCCCACAACGGGTGTGGCCTTTTTCTGCATGCGGTATAGTACCTCGAGGGATCTTGCTTTAGCCCCTTCCCGTGTTAAAACTGTGGCGGCAAGTCAAACGCAATGCTAGCTTCGCATTTGTTGACATTGTAAGCTGATGCGCAACATAAACCTAATTGAAAATTAGTGTTTGTGCTAGTGCAATGTGTGTAATGTTTAATACTTGTGAGTGTTGCCTTTAATATTCATGATAGGCCTATAGTTCTGAGACTATGTGAATGTGGGACTGACAGTGTTAGCAATGAATTTCGTTGACCATTTCAAGTCAATTGACATCAGTGCGTTAAATCTTACAGAAAAACTACAAATTAAAAATCTAGGACCACATCAACCGAATACCTAGTTTGACTATTTAGAACATTGATATCGATACGAAAGGAACCATGGCTCGTTGGTCTTGTGGTTAGCATATCTGCTTCCAATGCAGAAGGTTCAGGGTTCGATTCCCGCTAAAGTCAGAAGTATTTTATCTCCTGATTTGGATTTAAGTCAATCAGTTCTTGTATTAGGAATTTGTAAACGGCGACTTTGGAGCCATCCTAGCAATGAGGCACATAATAAATTCAAAGTTGTTCTGAGTCAGCCTTGTTGATTCTGGCGTTAATCCGCTGGTGCTCACACTGTCTATACCACTGATTGCTATATTTCCAATTAAAAATATTGATCTTTGGTTGGTTATCGCTCACTCATCGATAGCGTCTGGGCCTACAAGGCTGGCTTGGTCGCTTTGGTTTACTGTCCCCCACTGAAAATCAGTTATAGCCTATGACTGAGTGGGTAGACTCTAAATACGATTTATTTTTATTTTTATTACATTTAATGAAGAAGTAGACAGGTGTTAATCCCTTCAAAATAATAATTATGTGTTTTTAAATTATTTTGCCAACTACAACAAGCAAACGTTTTGTTTTTTATTATTAATTGATACATTTTAAATTTTAACCAAATATAACTAACCAATGTGATTCTGCAAAATGTCCTTATATTTTGTATTTTTATTTTTGTGGAATCCAACAACAAAGTAAAAAAATCCACATTTCCCATACCACCGATTATTGAAAAAATGTTCTTTTTATATCAAAAACAGCCATTTCAGTTCCTTAGTCTAAACAAATTTCGCTTTGCGAATTTGCCTCCGGCGGCCGCTGCGCGGGGAGGTTTCTCATTGTAGAGAAAATGTTCTAGACCCACTTAGTTTATAAACCCGGAAACGCCACTGCATGGTATGTTACAGCCAATACAAGGGCTTCCCGGGATCAGGATAACACTTGACGAGCGATTCCGATTCTTAATTTTTGGGGTAATTTTGAGCGATCAGATTCTTAACGATTCTTATAGAAACTGTGGAATCGGAGTCGGACCATCTCTAGTTTCAAGTTAAGAAGTCAAAATAGGGGTGTGGCCATTACTTGAAGGCGGCCTGGCATTGAGTATGGTTCTACCCCAGTCGTCTCGTCAACATTATTTTTTCTTAGGCATTCCCAAACTCTCTCCTTGGGCATTCTAACATATAGGCCTTGGCGGGATCTAGAAAGACCATCCATACCTCCTCACCCTTTTTCCGTTCTCTTTCCATCAACCGTCTTAATAAACAATACAGACATCTATCTATCTATCTTATTGAGAAAATTAGGTCCACCATCAATCATCCACTTCTGAAAACATGCAACTCTTCCTTTATAAGGGGATATTACCCCTAAAAATTACTTTTTACCACATAATCTATAGCATAATAAATTAATAATACTACACTGAAATGACAGTTTAAAAAATTATATCTTGTACTGTGATTTTACCTGTTTTTTTTTTTTAAGTTTTCTGATCCTAAGATTTGGGAAAATTCAAAATTGGCATCATGTGAAATTTCTTAAATCCTGTACTATCTTCCTGTACTCATCTTCATCCCGCTTATGTTTTGTTCCACATAAATATTAGAGCACCGACCCAATCTAAAATTTTTTTTACAACATTGTGTCTGGAAACTGTACAAACATACTCAAACACGCAAAAAAAGAAGCATTCCAAAATCACACCCCTTCTTGGTAATCATCATATTTTGACCGAACCACTTGCCCAAATTACAAAACAAAATATATCACATTTACTGAAAAGGCTGTCAAGTACGTCAATAATGACCAGTATTTTTTGGATCAAAATCCTCCAAGGTCACGGGGCATAAAGATTATCCCCATGTTAATTCTTAAGTTATGGGAGATTTTCGCAATGGGACCTAGGCCTAGCTCGAAAATTACCAATGCAATGTACAGTTCCTAGTCTTCTCTCACCACACTTGTCTCTTATTCCGTACCGCTTATTTGACAGTTTCATTCCACCTCGGTGTTTCCTTCTCTTTTCTTTTCCCTGTTGCTCTTCCGCACACTCCCTGTGCATTTGTAACAAAATCACATTTAAATGCTAGCCATTCCTTCTTCAATTTCTTTAATGTCCACTCTCCACCTGTACCTGTGGTAACATTTCACTTATTTTTTTCTAAATCTTTGCCTCTTCTTTTCTTTGAATCTTCCTAATCTCTATTTGACTATTCTCTTCTGCTCTGTTATTTTATTTCCAACATTTTAGCTACTAGCAAGTTGTGGTCCCCCTCTAATGCAACTGACGATGACCATGAATGACAATGAAATGACCATGAAGACGTGACGTCTTCTAGCCTCTTTGCTATTCCTTATTGCTATTCCTTATTATTATTATTATTTATTATTATTATATGGTCAATAATGGATTTGTGCATTTTCCTTCTTCTCCAAATCCATATCTGTTATTTTAAGACTGTTTCTCTTCTTTTCAAACCAGCTATTGCCCACTTTCACAAAGTTTCTTGCACACAGTTCTCACATCTTCCTTCATCCTATCTTCGCACTATTTTGAAAATATGTTCCGATCGTAACAATCACACATACTGTTGCTTTTCTGTCCCCGCATTTACATTACCTATTATTCATCATGCGTCTAACATGCTAGCCGCCCAGTAGAGACATGCTTCCCTTTCGTTACTGTCCATGCCATCTAGCAATTCGTCAATCGCTTCCTTTAAACTAGCTAGTACACAAAATCAAGTGCCGTCTATCCTGTACTCTTGTTACATTATCTGCATACATCAGATTAAAAAATTCCAAATCTATGGAGATGTTTTGCCAGCAGGTCAGGCTCCATCTCCAATCAGAACATTGCTGGTGCTAACTTCCTTTGGTATGTTCCATTTCCCTCATTGTTTGTGTAGGCCTCCCAGCTTTTATTTCTTGACTCCACCTTCCTTGTTTCCTTTCACACATTCTTATTTGACATTTTGGTGCAAACCACAACTCAATTGGACAAGTGAATAGTGAGAGGTCCAGAATTATACCTCTGCATTCTGCATCACAGTCTGGTTTGCTACTAATGTTGCACAATCAACCAAATGCCATGCATCTTTGAGGAATCTCGAGTAAGATTGAGCTATATAGTGTGTGTGTTCAAATGGCCCCATGACATATTTTTAGACGTCCGTGAAAGTGGTTTAATGTTGTAGTGAATTTCGTTTTTCAAATTGAAAAATTTGGTGCTATTGGTTTAAAGCTGTATTTCAGCGGTTTTATCTATATTTATTTAGATTTACCAATTTATATGCGTGTAGGCCTAATATTCGTTCACGGCTCGCATATCATTCTAGCCACAAAACAAACAAGTTTGAATGTACTTTTCAGACTGAATTGTAAGTTACTACAAGTAAATTCATAATTTTTTCTGAACTTTATTTTATAAAAACTTGAACTATACTACATAAAATTACACCGTAATTTAACAATAATTCCCATTTTTAGTGCTTTTCGTAGTTAAAAACATTAGTTTTGTGAATTTTGGTGTTACTATTACGAAATTTACACCTATTTGTTGTTGTTTGTGATTCAATTTCGTCATTTTCTGGTTAAAGGCCCGCTGTAGTAAAGTAACCTAGTCTAGTTCAATGTCACTTCTTGCGAGAAAACGATAGCCGAAAACGCGACTTAAATCGAATCAGCCGCCTAGGATTTATCGCTAGTTAGTGTTTCACATGGCTACGATGTGACGTCATCTCAGTCAGACGCTTCACGCAAGCACGGCGGCTCCTGCTATCGGCTAGCGGCTCGACTTCCGTGACACCCACACCCTACACCGTCATCAGTCTTAGGACCACCGTAGCAGTGGCGTAGGAACCGGGAGAAGGTAAGGGAGGCAATGCCCTACCTAAGTTTGGCCCAGGGGGGTGGGAGGGGGGGTGTGGGGCAGGGGGTCAAAACTAATGTGAGCTAAATATTAATCCCAGTATTTCCATAGTAAACATGCACATACACTTAAATACAATTCGAATCACCTTGGTAAAACGAATATGTTTTCCTATATGCTTTGACGTTACATAAAAAATAATCTGAAATTTACTAAAATGGGCCACTTCACGTTCATTTTTTTAGTTTTTAGATCGCAGATAGTTGCTGTCAAACATTGTTTACAGAGTCCGAATGCTGTTAAAACATGACGAAATAACTGTAGTATGTTGAATTTGTTTTCGCCTTTGCTGCCGCCCACAAAATCTACTAATAAATTTGCCCCCCCCCCCCTCCCCCCAAACTTTCAAAACGTTCCTACGCGCTTGCACCGTAGGTCACAAAGACAGTGTCTCTTTGGCAGCATTTTTCCAGTATTTCATGTGAAGTAGGGTGAAGTTTTGCGTGTGTAGTAATAACTGAATGTTCACTAACTTAGTGCTTTATTTAGATATTATACACACCGTGGTTATTTTGTATAGGTTTGCAGACATACTTTTTATACACTCTTCAAAACATATAAACAAGCATGGATATATGCTACATCTTTGGTTGCAATAACAAAACTGAAAAACGCCAGAAATGACGGGAAAAAGTTAGTTTTCACAGATTTCCCGATCGCGAAAAATCACCTACTAGAGATCGTGCGTGGGTGAACAAAGTTAATCGCAAAGGTTTTACTCTCAACCAAATACACTTTAATTTGTTACGAGCATTTTGTGGATGAAGTTTTTGAACTATCATCTTCAATAAAACATCAATATGGCTTATTTCGAAATAAATCAGTTCCACGTAATTTTCTAAAAAACCAGTCTGATAAAAGTGACACTGACACTGACATGAACTTGACGGCCACGAAGAAGAGAACGTTACCTGTAAAAAGAATAGTGATTTGCCGAGAGCCAGACCAACATTTAATCTGTTTCTCGTGTTGGGGAATGTCTGAAGGAACTTTTTGTTCTATGCACAAGATGCGGCTCTCATCTAACAAACGTAGAGCAATCGGTAAAAGGTTCTTCTTTGACTGTTAAAACTAAATGTACGAACAGTCACTCAATAATTTGGCGGTTCCAGAAACCGTTCAAAAATATGGATTGGGTACAATTAGCATAGCAGCGTCTATGTATGTCTCAGGAATGAGCTCGAATTGTTTTCGTGCGTTTTCTGAAACAATAAATATGTAAAGTAGGCCTAGCCTAAGTAGTGCATTGTGTAAATAAATATGTGATTTATGAGTGAGAATTGTTATACTATAATTAAGTGGTTTATAAGCCCTGCTATAAAACATACATGGTGAGCCAATTCTTGTCTAGTAGTCGGATTTTAGTAATGAATATAATGGTAATAACGTTCGTTTGTTAGGATGTATGTCCAAATGGTCCAAACCGATTGCCATCCATAGGACGTGAGTTCGAATCCCACCTGAAGTTTTAATAATAGATTGGAATATAATATTATTATGACTGTGTTCTAAAATCTAAAGAAAATACATTCGATATTTTGTGCCATAATTTAAAGTGAATTCAGATACATTACGAATTTCACTGAACCTGAATTCTTTTCATTTGCTCTCAATTAAAACATTCGGCATCGCATCCAACTGCAGCAGTGAAACCAACGTACACGCCATCGCTCTCGGGATAATTTCTTTCTTATTTTCTGAACGACAAAGAAGGAATCACTTTTCTATTGTTTTAGGGTAGACCATGCGTTCATCCAGCTAATAAATTGTTTGTACGCTATAACACGCCACATTTTATTCGTGGCGTCGAAAGTAGATTATATAGAAGCTTTTGATTTACCATCTATGAAGGACACCATGTTATGTAGGGCAGTTTGGAGCGTATCACGACATAAAACGACGCTTTGAAATGCCGTGTGATAAGTGATTCACTCTGCACTTCCTCGAACTTTACTAATCACATCACTCTCCGTACAGCAAATACTTTCTTCGTCAGTTTTCATAACACTACACTATATCCACAATCACACCAATCTGTCGTTACCGTCCATCCCACTAGCTCCCGATTGATTTACCTTATCTTACTTGGTCGTGAATCATTTTTATCATTTTTGCGGGGTTCGAACCGGTAAGGCTGTATGTTTGACATGATTGCTGATTGTTGCCAAGAAAATGTGAAATACCATACTGTCAGTGTCAGTAGTGTCAAGTGTAAAGCGGTCTGCGTTAGTAAGGCAACGCGTGCATATTATCTCGCTAGCCGCCGAGTCGACAGCTCTCGCCTCGCCTCGATAAGACTGAGATGACGTAGGGTTCCCCCATTCCTCGCTTTCAATGCCCGCTAACTTCGCGGAGAAAGAACACAGAGACATGCGGTTTTCGCAGTTACGTTTATGAGCACGTGCTTTCGAGTAATGTTATGGAATTGGACATTTGTTAAAATTGACCTCACTTTACTACAGAGGGCCTTTAAGATTTGATCAATTCATGTTCATTTTATGAAATTAAATGGTTAGCACATATTTCGGTTTTATCGTCAGTCACGAATTTCACGGGGCTCTACATATTTTACCCACCAAAGCCCACTAGGGCGGCTGTAATGTCATTGGAAACTCTAGTATATATCATTATGTATTGATATGGCTTTTATTTGATCTATATTTTTAAAATTATTGAATGACACATCATTCACTATTTTATACAGTAGTTTCCATACGGTGATATCTTGTTGCCAAGAGCTGTGCTACCTGCAGACATCGTTTTTCAGTTATCTGTGTGGTACTTATTGACAATATAAAACCACTAACCAAACCAGTTAAGTCAATCATATATAGAACTTGACACTAGGAATGTGTAGGAGACTGGAAAAATAAAGATAGGATATATTATGTCCTAATTAAGGTGCGAGATATTTTAAGCAAGGAATGAACAACCCATTTAAAAAAGGAACTGTTTTATATTTCATTCACTTATCATATTATTTTGAACTTTCTGCAGCACGTAATGGAAATGGGTTGTGACCGCATCAAATACAACAATTCCATGCTAAATCTCTTTGCAATTATGATGAACAGTGGCACTACTATTGATGATTTTAATGTCAAACAGCAGCCATAATATTGTAAAAATTATGGAATTTTCCAGTTTCAAGTATTTAAGGATCTTGTATTACCCTCGGCCTGATAACTTAAAATGTCCAAGAAAGTTGGCTGAATGGAAGAGGGACTTCAATGTAACAGAAAACTATGTTTTGGGGTGTGACAAACTTTACTCTATTAAAACTTTTGGACAATACTGCAGTCAGCCCACCACGTGCAAAATTAAATTTTGAACAACGATTTTTTAATATGGTAAACAGTTTTTATAAAATTGAGGGCTAGCTACAGTATTGCTCACATATTGTAACATAATGGCTGATAATAAGGTTATGTCCCACCCAAAGTAAAAAATTAAAATGTTGCATTATAATATTGAAGACCTTTTATTCAGCCACATTTTCAAAAATAATCTTGATCTTTAAAGTTATCAGTTGTCAGAGGGCGACACAATAGCCTTGGACTAAATGTAACAGGTTATCATAAATAAATGGTTGCACATTCAGTACATTTCTTTGAATTTTAAAGGCCATTTTAATGTTATAATTTAGAGGAGTAAAAAAGTTCCATAATCTACAACTTACTCTCATATTATTTTGTATTTCTTTCATAGAACAGAAATTATGTACGGAACGCTTCAAAACCCATGGAACTAGTAGTTTCTTTAACCTCCCAGGCGTGTGAGACGCCCCGGTCCAGCGGCTAGTGTGTGGGATGTCCTAGGACGTCCTACATTTCAATAGCCGCGTTCTAATAGGTTCATCAAGCTGCTTCTTGCAGCAGCACTTATACCAGGATATAGCCAGGGCCGGCTCGTGACATTTTGGCGCCCTGGGCAAGCGATTTTTTAGCGCCCCCCCCCCCAAATTAACACAAGAAGGTTTTTACCTCTACGTCCGCCTACAATGGGAGTCTGAGACCTCGGAAAGTCATCATTCAAAAAAGTTTATGCAAATGGTTTAGAACTAGGAAGTCAGATAATGGAAATATTTGTTTTTTTAATTGAATACAGAATATTCGTGTTGATCAACATAAGCCAGCGGCTCTTTATTGTCAGTTTTATAAATGAAATATTTAATAACATTATTAATTTGATTTTTTTCTACACTATTCCTTTTTCAATTATTTCAAGTTAACGCGCCTTGCTTTGGTTTCGGCAAACACTTTTACTAGCGACGCGAGATCAAGCTGATGGGCTTCGTCATTTTCTTTTGAAAGCATGGCAAGAGATGGAAGTCTGTCTTGGTTTGGGTTTGGGGGCCAACAACAGCGCCGCAGGCAAAAATTTGGAAAATCAGGTTTTTAAAATGAGTTTGGTGGGTTTTAGAAAAAAAATAGTGGGCTGAATACAATACCAAAATAATGTAATTTTTGTGCAGTCGATACACGAAACTATAGAAACTCTCTAGACTCTTATATAACGTTGCTCCCTAGTGAGTCAGAAAAAAATATATTGTTCTGTTAAGCTTATCATAGGCTAGCCTCAATAGACTGGGATGTGAATTAAAAATATTGTACATTCCAAAATTTTGCGCCCCCTAAATCTCAGCGCCCCGGGCGGTCGCCCGGGTCGCCCTACCCACGAGCCGGCCCTGGATATAGCTAGTACAGTTAGTAGCCAATTCATGTTCGCTGTGAGATAGCAGCACACACAATGACGCGTCTACAGCACTGATCAAGTACACTCGCAAACTATGAGAATTAGAACGTTACAGTCGCTGTTTTGCTCACGCAAAGATGGCACAGTGGAATCGTGTCTTACAACAGCAGGCAATATCGGATAACAATGTTTTCGTATGTTAAAATATCAACAATCTTCAAATTAACTTTCTACATTTCAGAATTAATTACATGCATGACTGTAATGCCATTTATTTACTCTCTGATGCTTGTTTTTACAACATTAAAAATAGTTTAAATCTAGCTTAAATAGCAACAATGATGTATAATTTATTTTATTTTATTTAACAATACCTTATTGGTTGACATGTAAAACAAAATATGAGATTTCCTCCAATAGGATTTTATTATACCTAATGCATTGCAAATCATTTGATTCTTCATTAAAATAACCCACGCTGTGGTAAAATCACGTCTGGAAGGTTAATAACATGAAAGGTACTTTTAGTGGTCAGTCATTACCAAGATCAGATCAGAACAAGCTTCTATCAGCAACTGCATAACGAGTAGGTAGGGGACGGTGCAGGATCGCGCTCCCCTATCTTTGGCCGGCCTCTTCTGCCTGGTAGCATAGCTCGATCTACTGCCACTTCCATTCTCTTCATTACCTAGCATAAACACAAGCATATTCTTAGTTAGCAAGGTACCAAAACAATACAACAACTGTAGATAGGAAATGCAATTGATGCAGAGGGGCATGATAGGCAAAACTAAAATCAAATTATTTCTTCCTATATGCATCACTGTTCTATCCTTTAATCCGCATGTGCATGTCACTTCATTGCCCTTTATTAAGGATGACTGAGATACAGAAAACTTTGGAGATCCTGGAGGTAAGTGGGGCTGGGCCAGTACCCAAGAAAGTTTGAATATTTATATATTTGACACCACCACTAACATGATTTGATTGTGTTAATAAGTGTGGTATAATAACGGTAAGCTGCGATCCCTATTTTAGATACTCCCGTATCCAGTGGTAGCTTTTCAACTGATTATCAGTTGTGCAGTGTGTCATCCAAAAGTTATTTATGGGTCTACGCTCTTTCATGAGGAAAGTACATGAATTTGTACAACGAGGGGTCTGGGATGGGAGGCCCCCCAGCTAGTGTGGGTCCGGATATTTTTTTCGATTTTCAGAGTGTGATTGGGGAATTTTAACGAGTTTTGGGCATGTTTTTTTAAATAATGTTATGGCGACGATGATTTTTGTGATTGCAAAATTATAGATTATGTGCTTTGACTTGACAATGGATTTCCTCATTTGTACTAAAGAGAATATAATACACACGTATATACAGTGGCCGCTTTTACGGTGTGCAAGGTGTGACAATTGCACACCTGATCAATCAGGAATTTAAAAAAGAAAATCCTTACTAACCCAAAATTAGGCAGTAAGCGGGAAATAGACGCGTAAATACGCGAATGGATGAAAATCCCGCCACTGAGCATTGTCATAACGATCTTCTTTCAGAAAAACGAGTATCTTTTGTAGAAATTATCGATCACACCCTTTCAGGATTGAACACTCGTTTTGCTCAAGAAATAGAAAAAGTTCTGTCGAATTTCGCGACTGTTCTACTGAAGTCTCCATCACGAAAAGAAGTTGAATCAATAGCAGAATTCAAAGAGAAAATGATCAAATAGAAAGTGTAAAATCACTTGACTGCCAGTACAACGCTCTCATGGATGTTCTACGCGTGTTTCTTACTCTTCCCGTAACTTCGGCAGGGGTTGGCCTTCAAAGTCCAACTCGCTACCTTCCCGTGGTTTGGCCTGTGAGTAGGGAAGTAGTGTATTCCCCAAAACTAAGGCGAGCTCTGGCCGGTTGGGGTGTGTGTTTGCAAAGAGAGCTCTCGCGCAACTTTTTATCACACCTTTCTTCATTCACACAGCCTTACTCATAATTATTTTCTTCTTTCACTTTTTTCGTCTCCATACTTGCCGGGCCCTCTCTGCAACGAGCACTCCTCCGTTCCCACCCAGTTTAACCCATCCTATCCAACATCCTCACTCCTTCCCAATAACCCCCCTCGTCTTCCCTTACGTTACTTCCATTGGAAAGAAGAAAACATGGTGGTAATCCATAACTAGGAAAACGCTCAGTTGGACGCGTTGTTGAGAGAGCACCGGTACGTGCAACATGACCCGAGTACGACATTTCCATAAGGCCCACCACACAGTGTAGGCCTAACTGGATATTGACATTGTACACTATACTATTCCAACATCTTTGCAATGTACTAATTGACGTCATGCCTTCTAAAGTGTATCTTTGTATCTTCACTGCCTCCTTCTTTTTTCAACATCATTTTCGTAATTATGATTACCAATAAGTCTTTAAGGTCTTGACCGATTTAGCTGAAAATTTGGAAAATAGGAGAGAATGTTGTACTTATTGACCCTGCAAAATTTCATAACGATCGGTACATTTTTATTTTTTTATTTTTTATTTTATTTTTTATTTTTTATAACCAATGATCGGATTTTGTTCAAAAACTATACAGCAACCCACCTAGGTGGTATGTACATGTGTGCAAAATTTCAGGTCAATCAGAGAAACGGTGCGACCTGTATCGAAGCAGTAACAGAAAAAAAAAAAAAAAAAAAAAACAGACATTCGAGCTATAAGAGTCGAGTGGAGACGCTCGCTACGCTCCGCTCAATTATGGAAAAAGAAAATTTGGAAGATTCCAATACAATTGACATGGGCACTGATAACTCTACTGTTGAGTGCCCTAAAACAACATTAATTAACTAAGAACATTTTCAAAATTAAATCTGGTCAAGAGTAAATTAAGAACCACAATGTGCCAGGAACGTCTCTGCCGTACAGTTTATATTGACCAAGTTATCGATTACTTTAAAACAATGGTAGAGGGCAATCGGAATCTTCGTCTGTAACTCAACGTACCGGTGTACCAGTAACCAATGTGAAGTAATATTATGTATCTAGTTATTAAATATATAAAATCGTACAAAACAACAAAAAAATACTTTTATTTTGCTCTAGAAATGACCCAAATCCACATCCGGTTAAAGTAAAGTGAGAACTTACCTTGTGCATTAATAAAATTAGGCTGTTTTAGCTGCATATTTCACCGTTATTTAGAATACAACTTCACCTTAGAACTCGTTTTAGGCCATTAAAATAACAGACCCCCAAAAAAATTCCGCCTTCGGCGAATTTGCCTCCGGCGGCTGGGGCTTCGCCCCAGACCCCAGCTATCCCACGCAACCTACCTTTTGGAAAATTGCACACCTGATATTGGAGTCAAAAGCCGCCACTGCGTATATACATCGCATACCCTTGTGATTTGTTTTAGGTTTACTACTAAGGGGTATATATTTCGTTTTGGGTTTACGCCAAATACTCGCATATACCTAGGGATGTAAATCGGAAATATTTTCCGGAAACGGTAATAATTCCTAGAAAATTTCTGGAAATATTTTTCTGGATTTTTTAGCTCAAAATATTGGTACATTAGTGCAAAATTTGTTTAAAATAATAACAAAATCAGGAGATTTCTGCTCTTTCATATGACATTCAAAAATTATTTTAAATCTAGTTGTAACTTTGTACCTCAGGAGCCAGGGCTATCCCATATTATCTGACAATCCTTCAAGTTGAGGTTTTTATATCCTTTAAACAGCCCTGTAGCCCTAAGTTACCATTAATTTTTTTCCCCCGAAAATATTTCCAGAAATCCAAGCTTGTAAAATATATTGAAGCAAAATTGTTAGTGGATTGACATCAGAAGTTCAGGGATTAATCTAAAGAAATATTATTTTAATCACCTGGTCCAGAAGTAGTTCCACTGCTCGAGATACATTATGTCCAGTGGCAGAACTAGTTTCCAAGTAGAGTAGACCATATTTGTCTGCCATTTCCTGTGCCTGTTGCGAAGTCACCACTCTGCTTTCCTCAAGGTCGCATTTGTTTCCACACAAGACGACGTCGGGACTTTCACAGTACGCGTGAGTCTGTAGAGTGAATGTAACACAATTACTAAAACTTCCAATATGTATTTTTGTTTTATAGTTAGAAGAGTTATAGTAGGCCTATAATAAATCAATTCAAAACAAAATTTCGGAGATTATTAGCCATTTCCATCATCAGGTTACTTTACCAACAAAAATCACATTTTATCAATAACATATCAAAATAAACAAAGAATAGCCAAGGTATGTAGACGAAGTCTTAATAATAAAAGTTACCTATTGAAGTTGCCAAATCAAGGTGATACAAAAATGATGACTGAAATAGCTAATAATTTCCAAAACAATGTTTAGATTAATAAAGAGTTTTTACTTTTTATCCACTAAGTGACAAAATAGTTTTTAATATATGTTCCAATATATGTATTACATAACTATGACCATATGTACCAGTCTCGGCAAGTTATGTCCCGCTGATTTTTGTTGCTTAACGTCTCGTCTAAGAAGGGATTAACTACTAAATTCTAGTTTTTAGATAAACAAGGAAAATCAAACTTCTAGGCATACTAAAGTGTGACCCACAGCATGCAATATTCACTCGCACGTCCATCTGTGCTGAACCATGAGAAGTAAAGTTTGCATATAGCTTACTACTAGACTGAAGAACCTGCTAACGTGGTAATATGCAAGAAGGGGTAACCGCAGTTACCTTCTTCTTGCATGATCCCCCCAATTGTGCTAAGGCTATTCCAAACTATGAGTGGTGATGATTGACGATTACAAAAAAAGTCCTCGTAGAGCCGTTGCTTCGGATTAGTGCCCTAATCTTATGTGTCACCGCGGACGGCTAAGTTATGTCCTGTTTGCAATGTTTAGTTGTAAAATTGCCTCATATTTATGCAATTCAGCTAGTCAGAATGAGAGGTTCACAACTACTGAGAAAAGAGAAAACAGTATTGATAGGCCTACAACTACTGAGAAAAGGGAAAACAGTATTGATAGGCCTACATGTGCATGTGGATAAAAGATCTTGAATCAAACAATCAAACGTATAATAAAGTACGGTATGGGTATGAATCTTACAGTTTGAGATGGTCAAAACTATCAAAATTTTTAGTAGGAAAGAACTAAAGAACTAAACCAGCCATTTGACCTCATCTACACATCATCAATAATAGCAAAATTTTTAAATATTAAAAAGAGTTGTGAACTCGACTATATTCAGTTTGCACATGAATTAGATGAAATACATAAAATGAGTGAATGGAAGCAACTTAGGCCTAATATTGTGGATTTCTACTTGCAACACAAATAAAAAATGAAAGTGATTAGGGATGCACACGATAATCAATATTATCGATCAATAATCGATATAATTTCGATAATCGATAACCAAAATTCATTATCGATTATCGAAATATCAAATAATTCGTCAATGCCAATTCGCGGTTAAAACCTAACCAGGTAGCAGCACGGTCGTATGCCAACATGGCCGTCCGAAGGCAGATAAAAACACGGGCTGCATAGGGAGCAAGTGTGTTTTTCATGCTTTAAAGCATAATATTTCATTGTAAGCGTCAGTTCTAGAAGTATTTCTACTTTCCAATAGTTGGGTACGATGGGGTAGGACAATCACTATATTTTGTAACCCTCAGCTGCAAAATAACTAGTAAAATAAGGAATTTTATCTTGTAATTTGGAGACGTGTATTTTCAGTAATTTTAACTTGATGGCAATACCGCGAATTTCTTAAGATTATTGGCCTTTACTTAGGCCTATATGATATGTAATATAATATTATATCACACATTATTTATTCTCCCCCCCCACCCCCCGGAAGTAATTTTTTGCGGGTTCCTCACGAATAAATTATCAAACTCGATTTGTTATTAAATTTGTTTCGTCACGCCTTTGAAACCTCTTAAAACATTGTCTCACATTTAACCCCCCCCCCCCCCCCCCTCCAATGCTGCTAAAAATTTAAAGTTATAAGTTATATGGATGGCACCGGCCTTCACTAAACTTTATATATAGGCCTACTATTATTAATACGCATAGTTAACTAATTATATTACGCCTAATTAAATCTTAGAATTGTTTTGTTGTTGTTTTGGTTGAGATTATGAATAATATGAGCCCAAAAATTTTTCAGTCTACGCATAATTATTTGCTGTTCACGGCAGCAGTTGGTACAAATCTCTTGGCATATAAGAATAAAAAATCAAGGTAGGATAGTTTACATACAACGCGCTGCACAAATTTACAAACTATAATTATGGACATATGTTATTAATAATAAATAATAATTACAAAAATTCTATATTATATCTATACCAATATCAATTATACCAAAATGAGACTTGCATAATATATACTATGGTTCACAGTATCTTTGGGTTTAGAATGTTGAACCCAAAGACGGTACATAGCTCTTAGCCCGCTTTGGCCCTATGCCGCCTACAGCACATCATTGTAATAAATTAAGTACCTTTATGGTTTATTATTTATCGGTTGGTGGTATCCATGAAACTGATGAAAGTTGTGAAAAATGTGTCCAAAGGAATAGGAATAGAACTCCCATCTAACCCACAGTATTGCACGGAATAATATACACATTCAGACTTTTTGTTTCATTACGCACCACAAAAATGTGTATTACTAATTTTATGACCTTTCTTGCTTGCTAAATAATAAACATGATCGAGTAAATTCATTCTGGAGTTGACCGTGACGCTACAATATTGCATTGGTTTAACATTGAATGCCGCCATGCAGCCGCCCGGTATCTGCCTTGGAGCAGTTCTCCACTTGACCGCCAGATGTCAGCCACTTTGCTTTTAAACGCGAATAAGTGGTACGAACCAAACTCTAAAGACGGACGGAGATAATCTCACTTTGTGCCATGCACTGGCTGGGCTGATGGTGTCACACCCGAGATTTATGTTTGGAAATAACCTATCAGTCGATAACGGAAGCCAAACATATGACATCGAAGACAGCCAGGCAGTTTAAGCAACGTGATTGTATTGTTTTGACTTACACTTGCCACACTTGAGATTCCACTTATAGGTCGGAACAGGCTTTAATGGTGATATCGATTCGATAATGACATTACCATTTTGATAATCGATAATGAAAAAAGTATCGATGTACATCCCTAATAGTGATACTAGTACTGTAAAAATATCCGAAAACACAAACTAATTTGACAAGTTTTGAACTCAACCTATTTTTTAAAGAAATTAAATGATGAAAAATAAAATGAACAAAAGTTCTCTCTCCATAATTTTTATTTATTAAAGAAAACATTTTGAAAGCAGGGCCAAAAAGAGAAAAACACTTGTAGGTAATTTAAATTTGCATTATGAATATCTACCATATTCTATTGTTTTTTTTTTGTTTTGTTATCAAGATATTCTTAAACCACGAATTTTTCATCTTAAATTCACAATTATGCCATCTTTAGCTCAGAACAATATAGGGATAGTGCAAAACAAGCTGACAAAGTACAATGTAAACAGATTAGTTTTAATCAAGTCAAGACAAAAATCAATAGTAAAATAAAATTACATAATTATTTTTCAAACTGCAACAAAACCCGACTAGTTCCTAATGCTCTACAAGCATTTAAAATGTAGAATAGAATATTTATTGGTATCTATGATTGCAATGCATATACATTTTTGACACAATCGGTGGCTGTTGTAGTATACTTTACACAATGTGAAAATATAAATATGTTAACTTATAAGCCTAGTAAAAACTTATAACCTAATCTACATGTAGCTAAATAGAACCATGAAGTAGAGTAGCACGTAAAACACACAAATAGATGTATATATTTTGCTATCTGCCAACAACTAGGTTGTACCATGCAATCACACAAATCTTGATTCAAATCCACTCTTACCAAACATACATGTTATTAATTATTACCATTAGTTAGTAGTAGGTTAGTTAAGAGATTACCCTTAATTGGTCCAGCCAATTCCTTATTTCCACAAAGGACTGCTCGTTTGTCAAGTCAAACAGAAGCAAGAAGCCCATTGCATCGCGGTAGAATGCAGTAGTAAGACTACGAAATCTACAGTGAAAACAAGGTTACAATTGTTAGTGCAATACAACTACAGACCCAATGGGGAATAGTGTCTTGGCTTTGAGTGTCACCACACTGCTTTTACAAAGCTAATGCAGGGTTGATATTTAATTTTGTCTATTTTCAGATGGCAGATCATGTGAAGTGAATGAAGCTGGCAAACTTGATAGTCACCTCAGACTAATTTCTTAAAAGCCCTCGCAAGATGACTAAAAGTTGGCTGAATGTAGGAGCCATGGTAGAAGGGACTTATTTATAACAGCATTGGAAGGGACATCACCTCACAATCAGCCATATTCAAATTATTTGGCACAGCTTTCCAAGTACAAAATACAATTTTGAGTAGGCCTACTATATATGGTTTTCTGTAAATACTAAATACTGATGTTTGATGTACAAATTGTTTTGTGGGGCGGCACAAATACAAGCTTTTAACGATTTGCCAAAACAAGTCGTGGTACGAAAGGTATAGCCCTAAAAGAAAATTGCTTCCCCGCATATTTAGGTTATATTTTAAATAAAAATAAATAAATTCGCATTTAGTCTACCCACGCAGTTAGTCGGTCACATATCTGATTTTCGATGGGGGACTTTAATTTAAAGCAGACCACGCCAACCGCATTGGCGCCAACAATTACATTTAAAAACACAATTAATCATGTTTCATGGGTTTTGAGACATCACGAACAAAATAAATAAATCGGACAAAAATTACTCTGTAAAACAATATTTTCTGAAATCTTGTGTCTTGGCCACGGCTCCTCGCGTGACGTAAACTGTGGCTCAGTTACCGGCAGCAGTGTTCAAGCAAGGCTGAGGGCAACGGGCATGATGCAGCAGCCAAGTGCAGGCGCACTGATTGATGTCAAATGTGGCGCGAGCCGGATTTAAAATTTTACACGAAAAGCTTGTTTTCCACAGGGTTCTTTCTTTGATTTCCTTGTGTGTTATTCATAATATGGCTTAAAGTTAAAATGTCATAATCTTTCATCTGAACGCCAATTGCTTCAAGATGAGAGTCGTCCTTTAAGTAGGAAACACCTATCAAACAAGCTGGGCACGATTCCATCCGCAGGAGCCAGAATCAACAAAGTTGATTCGGAACCACCTTAGAATTTGTTTTGTGCTTCGTTGTTTTACACATTCTAAGCCAAGGAGTGATGGTTTGGAATCTATTTCAAAAGTTACAAATCTTCTGCCTGAAGCGGGATTCGAACCCGAGACCTTTTGCATCGGAAGCAGGGACTCTAGCCACAAGACCTACGAAGCATACAAAGACCAACGAACCAATACAAAAAAATCAAAGATCAATTTTTTAAGTGTGTACTTGGAAAGCTATGCCAAATAATAATGTCTCATTGTGAAGTTAGGATTTTCCTGATATTATGTAGGGTAACTCCCAATTTCATTCAGTAACATTTTAAGGATTTTTTTAGGAATCGGACCAAGGTGACTGAATCGGACTTAATCTGGCAATAATTTAGTTAAAGAAGAATAGAATCTTCATATTGAGTTTACACCAGCTATTGTTTTCAGGCCACTCTGAGCCAAGACACTAGTTTGCCTGAAAGTGTATGTAGGCCTACTCCCAAGACATTTGTAACATATCGTAACCAATCCATTCCAATTGCAGCATGCACATAATAAGTAAACACGGTCTTCATGCTAACTAAAACACACTATTAGAACATGCATCTAGAGAAGGTGAAAGAACACAGTTTGAAACTAATTGTATTTTAGTTATGGCTAGGGACCCCAAAATTTTGTGAATGACTTTTTTCACTAAATGATGCTAAATATGACTGTTTTATTATTAAGTAGCAAAATAAGGCAATAATCACGTTTTTATGCTAATTAGCCTAATTAGAACAAAATCAGGAACTTTCCTTAATTATTCTGTAAGTTTTAGTCCAAAATATGCAATTATTTTGACAATTGGGCATTGAAATCAACATTTCTGTTAGTTGGCACCATGTCAGTTGAAAATATTATTAATGAACACGTCTTGCTAATTCCAATTAAGTTAACTTTATATGGCCTAAATATTTGTTCATGTGTAATACCGTCAGGGCTCGAATCTTAAAATATTCCAAACCACTACTAGTACTACTATAACTTAAATATGTAATTTCGTAATAATAATTAATTACGTAATATTTGGCTACCCTTTACAAATGAACCGTGTTTATCTCCTACGTTAGATATCTCACAAACAGAACAAAACATCGAATTTAGTTGTTGGTCAAAACGTGGCCACAAGTGTTCTGTTAGCCAGCGTTCTTGAAAAAGGCGCACACGATTCTTCTCATATTTTGCATTGTCTGCAGTAGGATTAGATTTCTGTTTCTTGTTTGGGTTATCAACTCCTTGTAAATACCGCCACATATTTGTTGACCGCGTAGTTTGAAACGTATAATGTACGCAATTTATGTTACGGCTCGCCAAAAAAATCACTCGCCCGCTGGGCAAGTGATTTCTAAAAGTTACTCGCCCGCGCAACAATACACTCGCCTCGGGCGACCGGGCGAGCGTTAAATTCGAGCCCTGAATACCATTAATACGTGTTCATTTCGCTCAAGGGTAGTGATTGCAGTGCTATTTTTATGACAAAATAATGCCTTTTCCTTGAGTTTATATACTGAAATTGAAGATATTTTTATAATGAAATGAGAACTTTTTTTGCCATTTCTCAGGGTCCCTAGTTATGGCACAATATTAACCACTAAATAGTATCTCAATTGGTATGCAGTATTAAAATCCAAGTCGCATGTGTTAACTGCATGTGCATTATAAACTCACACATTCCTACCATCACAGTCGTCCAAAACGTTTCAGTTTTCACGGAAGTGGACATGAAGGGCTCTATGGACATTATGGATATTTTTCTGTTAAAAAGTCCAAAAAATAAAATATTTGTGAATTGTTTCTGGCTGACTAGCAATAAATATTCATAATCTACATCCGTAGCCTATAGGGCTCTCCGTGTATCCTTGCTCGAAAACTATGCACAGTTTCATATAGGTACATCAGATTTTTTCCCACCGTTCCTGGCCAGCTGTATCCCATAGTTGCAAGTTGATCCTTTGGCTACGACCCTGTGTTTTATAGACCTAGAACAAATCACAGAATTACATTATTGTATTTAAAGATGGGCCTAGCTACTTAGTTATTTTTACTACCTTACGGTACCTATCTATTTTCATTAATACTTTTTTAACTATGTTATTAATTTTCCCACCTTTAGCAATCTTTATAAAATATGTATTACTTTACAATGTACTATGAAATGCTCACAAGCCTCACACTCAAGTTTTTAGGCCTTATGATGAGTTATGTGAGCTAGGGATGGGAAAAAGCATTTAATTTCCTAAACATTTAACCCCTTGAAATTTTTGCATTTAAACTTGAAAACGTTTTAAACCCTATTTTCTTTAAAAAATTAAAAAATAATTAGTTATGCGGAGGCCTAAGTTTTACAATAAAAATCGTAATTTTGTACTTATGATCGGCCGATGAATAATTAACAACGGTTTTATTCTCACTCTCGCATATGACTCAGCACTTCCACCATGTGTAACAGACAAGATGTCTTAGTACAGCCTGGGACCCGGCACCTCCACCAAAATTAAGCACTTTTAGAAAATTATCAGCCTAATTTGTTAGCCCCTGTTTGTGTAGGCTCCGAAAGTGATAGCAAAATATTATTTCATTTTTTTAAAATAAAATATATAGGCTATATATATATATATATATATTTTACTAAACGTAATGCGAATGTAATAACCTCTAACCGTCCACTAAACGTTTAAACGTCCCATCCCTAATGTGAGCATTCTTCATCTTTGTCCTGTTTTAAGCTTATTATTCAATTCAAAATCAAACAATATAAAACAACAAACAATAATGTATTACATTAAACTGCTTTATGATATCTACATTATATTAAGTAATATGTAACTAGCTTGAAAGACTGCCGAGTAATTCAGTCTTAAAGGTTGTGTTTAGTTTTAGGTTTGGTTGGGTCCAATGCTGTGCGTCGATTACTACTACGTAGCAGCATACATTCATTTAGATACAGATACATCTACTCATGCCATATCTATTCCAGTGGCGTATCCAAGGGGGTAAGAAGGGGGGAAACCCTACCCCCCTTTTTTGCATTTTTACATTTCAATGTAGAATATAGGATAACTGTTTTACAACAACAACAACAACAAGAACAACCACTCTTGTTGCTCTCCAACCAACCAAAGCAAACAAAGCGAAAACTTTTTGTATCGAGTAACATTACCATTTGACCAAAAATAAAATTATAGCCTATATAGATCCAAATCTGACAACTTGCCATAAATAAACCTTACGGCCACGGGATCGATATCGCCTGGCCACTCCACACCTTCTATTTCTCTCCATTATAGTGACACGCATTTACCGTAGGCTGATCCATCTAGCTAAGACTTGTCTTCTTCACTACGGCCGTTTTGACCTAGGTTTCCAATTTGACATATTTGGTCAAATAACTTTATGCCATCATATTCACATTATGCACTTGACAACGTTTGTTTGTTGAATCGTTATTTTGTTTTACTTGTATGTGTCATGATAATTGAATGCAAAGTATTGAGAAAATTTAAAAGTTGGTATTTAGGTATTTGTGCGCTGAATAACGGAATAACAAGATTAGTGGAACTTGATGTTAAGTGTATTTAGATTAAAAAGATGATTTAAGTTGACAGAAAGTTGATGCAAAATGCACAGATTTTCACCAAATGACCTTTAAGGAGATTTTTTTCACGCCCCCTCCCTCCCCGTTATGAATTCCTGGATATGCCACTGATCTATTCGATTGCAAGCTGATACCAAATGCAAGCCTCTTCAGAATTCTATAAACAAAACATTCGATTTCAAACATTTGAGTTGTCAATTAGGATAAAATTGAGGATACATTTATACATATGCACACAATACATTTTAAGATACATATAAGTACTGGTAGGTATACATTGTTCCTATTTCAATAAAAAAAATCATTGTACCTATATAGTAGGCCTACAGCACCACAATAACAACAATAATGATTTTAAACTTGATCCTATCACTTTCACAGCCCGAAATATTAGAAAAATCATATATTTTGTTGTTAATTTTGCTGTATTAGATTATTTGATAAACTTCTGACATTTTAATATGACTGTGCGTAGGGCCTACCATTATCCGAGGCACACAGAAGTCTTAAAATTTGATATTGTCGTCACCGGCGTAACTAGGCATCGGTAACCCGGGTAAATACCCGGGTAAAAATTCCCTAAGTAACTAGCCTACAATACAATGATTACAATATTTCACCAGGACCAACCGCAAAAATGTCGCAAAAAATCAACCGAGGACTTTTTTGTTTGTTCTTGACAACTCAAAAGCGAAGGGTTGATCGCACGTGGTGTGCAGGTGTCATGGGCGGGGGGTGGAGGTCAATGGTCAGTGCATGCCATTCATCTCAAACAAGCTCGATTCCTGGAAATACAGACACTCACTTGACAATATGGGGTTGACGACCGTTATTTTGCTCATTTTCGCTTCGTTTCAGTCTTGTCTTGACCTTACAAGGGTTGACAGTGTCGGAAGTCTAGCTACATTATGTAGAAGTTCAACAGTGAGTGTGTTTCATATCGAATTATTTCGTTTCCACGTATGTGAATTAAGTGACTGTTTTGTGAAATACTTTACGTGTGTGGGCTCATGGCTACGTATTGAAATACTACAGTTTGTGGATGTTCAATTTTAATTGTGTTGTTAGCGCAGTTTTTTCCCATTAGTAAGGTTACGTACAATCACGAGTGCTACAAACTAAACAATATAGTGATTAAAACAAGTACCGTAGGTCCTAACGACTTTTTTGCGCTTTTCGGTTTTTGTTAATATGTTAATGTGTGATTTGTGTCCACTTTTTTATAGTACATAAAAGATAAACATGAAGAGACAAAAAACTCAAAGTTTTCTAGACTCATTTGTTATTAAAAAATCATGTGCAAAGTTTACTAGTGATACAGTCTCAAAATAATCGCCACGATGAAACTCAAGATAGGACAACAAAAGTACAAGAACAAGGAGAAATCGCAAACAAACCGGAAATCTCGTTTGAATCTACATGTGTTCCTACGTTTATTCCTAATTCACACACTCTAAAACACATCACACACATCACACCACACACACACACACCCACTAATAACCTTAGTGTTGTGTGCCCTTAAACCCTAATAACTAACTAACTAAATCAGACTCAGAAGTCAGAACGTCATCAGAACGTAAGTCAGACCATGCATTTTAATTCATAATCACTAACTATATATTTTTTTCATCAGCAACATTTTTGAGTGTCAAGGCAAGCATGGCTTATCTTGTAGTAATATGTATATTTATTTGTAAGTACTTTAAATTATTTTTAACTATTTTCATTCAAAGTATACGTTAAGTTTGTTTTGATAATAACAATAAATTAAAGTTAAACTATAACTTATCCTAGATGAAATATTAATCTTCGCCTACTAAAGTTGTTAAAAATTAAAAATTATTTTTCATAGGTTTGATTTTAACGATTTGTTAATTATTTGGTAAGTAAAAGACTGACTATTTGTTTTTCCCAGAACCCCTACTGACATCGAAGATTTGGGTGTTTTCTGTTTTTTGCACTACATAAACGAAATTATTTCACATTTGCATTCAGTCCGGTAATTATCTGAACCGCTCAAAAATCACTCTAAAAACCCAAATTTTCAAAAAATCGCCTGCGGCGCTGTAGTTGGGGGGCTCGCCCCCCAAGCCCCCCTGCTACTTTCCTTGAAGCCCCTTCCACCGCATCTTACCCGGGTAATATTAGTACCCTAGTTACGCCCCTGATTGTCGTTGAATTCTTTTGCTGCATCAACATAAAAAACAACAACACACCTCCACAGCAACAAGTAAATCAAGCAGTAGGTACCGGTATCATGACAAGACAATGGAAGGTTGACACACCAAAATAATTCAACAACAATCTCAAATTTGAGGATTTCACTCTGCCTTAGGAATCAGGATGACAGTATGCACAGTCATATTCAAACATTGGTACTTGGGAGTTTCTAAAATAATAGAGCACTAGTACAGCAAAATGATCCAAAAAATAAGATTTCTCTAGAAAATTAATAATAACACACTAATTAACACAACAACAGTACTTTGATACCATATACTAAAGCCTAAATTTGTATACTGCCCTGTTCAGTTCTGAATCATTTCCAGCTTGGAAATATTCTAGTCGAGTTATTTTTAATAGTACCCACCATTGGAATGTTATACCTAGATAGAAGCTAGCCCAAGATTAAAACAACACGTAAAACGTACAAGCCTTTTCTCTTTAAAGTCGATTCCGACTGTTGAAATAAATCGGGAGTTGAATGTGCCATCAGTGTATTGGTACAAAAAGCTTGTTTTTCCAACACCAGAGTCACCTAGGGCCAAAAACTTTATTAAGTAATCATAGTCCATCCTTCAGTTTTTCCTGGACTTGCAGTCTGCAACAGGCAAGAAAACATAAAAAATAAGATTGCCTCTATTTCTGGCAGTCTATTTTGTGATGTCCTAATATTACACCAAGGTAAATCCTTCTGAATTGTTGTCATTGAAATGATCAAGAGACTATCTTATTATGGACCGGCACATTGCAAAACTGAGGTGAAAATCATAATTAATATTAAAATGAAGATTTATGAGAATCAGACAAGTCAGGTTTTTATGCAGTATGCAGGAGGGGTCACTTTTAATGTATTGCGGAATTGCGGATTTGCACCAGTAAGACAAGTTGGAAAGTGCGTTAGGTATAATCGGAGGTAAGTACCTTGAACATAAATAGGCCACCCAAGAGGTTTATACATAGTAATTTCCATAGCTTCTGTAAGAGGCAATAGGTAGGCAAAATGCACTTGATTTTATAATATTATTTTTAAATGTTGCATAGGCCTATCTAATTTTGACGTGTTTTGTTTTGTCCTCTCAAATTTTCTGGATGTTGGAATGGATGGAATTTTTAGACAACAAGTAGTCCAGAATGTATGCAGAAATGCTCCTAAACATTGACATCACACCTGGCAAGGTCTTAATAAGAGCGGGAATTTTAAGAACATGATTACCAACAAAGCACAAAAAACTTTCGTAATCGCAATTCTTAAAATCATTATTTTGTTAAAATACTACCTCTCTGGGATTAAACTTTATTGATAACTTGTACAATTTGTTAATCTATGTCAATGTGATAGGGCTATAATATCACAATAACATGGCCAAATATGGTAATGTCACTTCTCAATTTCATCCCCTAGGTGTAATTGATTTTATGGAAATCAATGCAGAAATTACAAAATCCATCCCAGTAGGGTATCCGTTTCGGTAGCTTAGGGGTAAAGCACCCGACCGGCAATTGGAAGACCAAGGTTCGTTACCCCACTGATGTGGATTGTTTTAATTTCTGGATTGATTTCCATAAAATAGTAGGTAGGCCTATGTAAGTTGTGTGTAAATTTTTGGTGTTGGCATTTGACCTTGATGAGTGCCAGGTTATCCGAGACCAGGTAGACCTAGGCCTTTTGAAGTTTTTGTTTTAAAAATCGGGCATCAGAGCCCAGGTGATGTCGCGTGGAAGGCAGAGCCGCATGAAAAGGGAAACTGGGAATCGAGTGTAGCACTACACGGCATCACTCTCGCTATGGTTTACTCAACACTGCCCAGCTAACACTGCATGTTACATATCTGGTGCCAAATATGATGCCAAATCATTGGTTCGAGAGAAGTGCCACGTGTTATTATTTTATTCCTAACTGGTGGCTACAGTGCGAGGACAGTGTTATGATCCTTTCACAGTGGCATTTGAAACCAGAGAACCGAGTTCAAGTTTGAGTTTTTTATTGATCACATCACTTGATTTATACATTACCGGTACCTACATACAAATATGGATGTCATCAAGATTAAAGTATAGGATATAGCAATAAAATATAATTAAAGATAAAGAAAAATAGGCACTCTTTCGGTTGGTGTTGGCCAACTTTTAGTCACTGTTGTAAACTGTGTTGTGTATGTTAAGGTTTTGAAGGTTTTTTTGGTTTAAAGTAGCGACGTTAAAGGTTTTGAAGATATTTTTTGTTTTTAGTTTTTTTTATTATGTTTTGTAAGGTTACTTGCAGTGAGTGTACGGCTCGGTGGCAGTGCTCAGTTCTCAGCATGAATGGCTTAAAGGCGCGTCACTCCTCGTTACTTATAACTTACGGTACTTTTGTTTATAAAACAGCATGAAATGAAACTTGCGAGTGCTTTTTATAATTATATACAACTGCAGTTATAAAATTTAAAACATTTCAAGTAGTTTTTCATTGTTTTTAATAAAAATAAACAGTGTTAAAAAGTTGGCCAACACCAACCGAAAAAGTACCGAAAAATAAATATGTAGGACACACACACACAAACAGAAAGAATTCTGGTTCAATAGAACTTCAAAGAAAATGGCTTAGAAAGAATCAAACAAACAAAGAGGCTTTTGAATATGAAATATAATAATACATAGGACAATGTATGCAGAGAAGTACCTATAGGTATACCCTACTCTTGGAGTGAGTAGTACTTAGCTCTGGGATAGGAGGAAGGATTTCAAAAGAGATTTGAGGGAAGTCATGGAGGGAGTAGTTTTAACGTTGTTGGGAAGCTTGATGGAGATGGTTAGGGCTAAGTAGGGTATTGCTTGCTTCAGTAATCAGTAAACCACCACTGTACTAGCCCTAGGCTTGACTACCAAACACGAAACTGCGTAGGTCGACGGTCCTAGAACTAGCCTACGCCCTTCCCGGGATAGTAGTAGCCTAGGCCTAGTAGTAGAAGTAGCCTAGGCCTGGTCCCAAAGGGATATAATTTTAATAGCCTACAGGTAGTAGGCTTAGGCATTAGGCCTAGATAGCTAGGTTAGGCTAGCCTAGCCCTAGTAGCTAGGTAGTAAGCCCGGTACCGAAAAAGTACCGTAAGCCCCTTGTAGGCCGGGGGGTACTAGGTAGGGGTATCTTTTTTTTTAGCAATAACATGCTTTGTACAACAATTCTCTTTTTTACACAAAAAAAATAAACTCACATAATCATCTGAGAAAATTAGGCTCCTAGCTGATGTCAACGCCTAGGCAGGCCCTACCAACTTTAGAATCTAGAATTTAAACTATTATCACATAAATACAAGTAAGCAGAAAGACTATAAATACTATTATTACGGTGAAGACTACATTTTAAAATCCTACGCTATCCAGGCCAGCTGTCATGTATATAATCGACATATTACAACATACCTCTTCTTCACAAATTCACAACAAACAACAGCCCAAGCGAAGCGAACAGCTGTAGGCCTACTGAACAGGTGGCAAAAGAGGCGTGGCCGGAGAGTGGGCAGCAGGCGGGATTTACAAACAGAGCAGTTTCAACTACTCACAAATACTACTACAGGGCAAAAAGACCGGGCATTATTCCAGAGCTCAGTGCATTATTCACGTTTGTGTCAACCACCAATGTCAACCACTGAGCTCAGTGGTGTCAACCTACTAAAAAAAAAAACAGAAAACATAACAATACATTATTAAAAACTTACAATAATAAGAAACAAATCAAACAATAAGTGTACGTGTGGGGGCTAGAATTATTAATTTTTTAGGGTTATTTCTATTCGCATTTCAAAACTTGTATCCTCATTTATAAATCCACTTTTTTTGTTCAATATCAAGTCAGATAGACAGACTAACATAAAATGTTAACAATGTATAGGCGGGCCTAATGGCTCAAAATAAACACGTAGGCCTATTTTACAAAAATAATTGAGAGTAATCTTAATAGCGCTTCTGTTGCAAAAAATAGTGTGAAAATTGTCCCCAACCTGGCATCGAAGCCATAGAACTATTTTGGTACGTAAATAAACTAGGAAAACGCCAAAGTCGTTGTTAGACGAGTGAGGGAGTCATATATCCAGTACCCGGTTTAAATATTATGGGTTTGAGTTTAGTTTAGGGCCTAGACCTAGGCTATAAGGGCGCATCAACTGTAAGACTAATGCGCCTCTGAAATTGGCAAGGGAGAAAAGATGCTGGATCCAACCTTAGGTATAGGGGGATGTAAAGGGAATGTAATCGGGTACTCAGCAAAATTAATGGCTTGCTCACATCGTCTAACAATGACTTTGTCATTTTCCTATAGTGAACTTCTTCGGTTCATGGGCCCCAAAAAAACAACTTTTTTTTTTGTAAAACTCTACAAAACCTTAAAACAAGTTGCTATTTTTGGCGAAACTCCTTATCGGTTGAAAGTCCTTCATATTTAAAATATAAACGTTTAAGGTTTTGTAGGGTTTGTAGTTTTTTTTTTTAATGTCAAAACAAGTTGTTGTTTTCTGGGACCCAAGAACCCAAGAAGGGCCTAGGGTTTATGTTTGGTTATTCCATACACGAAGTATATAAGGTTACCTAGGTCCAGAGTAAAGATGTTTTGATTACCTCAAAAGACTACCTAAGCTAGTCCCAATGTTGTTACATCAAAGAGTTTGCATAATTTCTGTAAAAGGATGTTTAAATTTGTTTTATCTACTTCCCAAAACGAAAGAAACCAATTGTTTTCATGATTTTACACCAAAGACCTTCATCAAAACAAACTGGCCCGAACCCCCCGAATTCAAAACAAGGCAGAAGAAGGAAATTTGGAGCATTTTGTTTGGTGTTTTGCCGTGAGCCCAAACCAATGGGGAAAAAAGTGTTCGGTTCCAGAAAACAGTACAGTCCTACTAAAGTTTTCACTTTTTTATCTAGCAGAATGCAGCATGTACAGCGCTCCCGCCCCCCTACAATAATAGGTAACTTGCGAGAAATAAACGCGAAAATTTTTGAGAGTTTTTTTTTTTATTTGGGGGCGCGGGGACCGGTGGGTTTAGGTCATAAGCACCACTCACCTGGGGGATTATTGGAGGCGGGCCCATGTTCAAAACCCAGCCATGGGTAGAGGGTGTGATGAAATTTTATTAGCCTCTTAAAATTGATCTTCCCCCCTCCCCCATGCTGGTTTGCCCAGAGGGCCCGTCGCGGTCGTCATCGCTTTGCTCGTTCGTGTTTCATTGTCACGTTGTGGGGGGGTCGAAAGGGAGGGGAGGGCCCCGACGACGATTCCAGAGCTGCCTCTGTTTCGGGGAGAGTAGATCTCCCTTTTACTAGCTGTTTCGAGGTGGCCTTTTTTTTTTGAATCGCCCCTTTTACGATTTGGGAGAGCCCTGCATGCGCCCTGTCCCAATGAAATTTTCCTGGGCCCCAAAGGGGGACCAAAAAGTGATTTACAAAAAATTTCTAATCGAATTTAAACTATCTATTTCCCTTTAACTCCCAACCAATTCAATCCCCCACCAACGAATTTTAATTTTTAGTTGGCAAAAATTTTCGATTTTTTGGGTTATTAATTTTTTGGCTTTTTTGAAATACAGAAGCGTGAGACTTCCAGATTTCTCATTTTTCCTTGTTTATTTATTTATTGTCATAACAAGAAACAAAAAGTTGAAAACAGGACGGGGCGTCGCAGATTTCAGATATATTTTATTCTCAAACAAATAACAAATATTTATTGGTATTTAACAGCACACAACTGGATATTTATTACTCTAGACACAAAGCTCTAGACCAAAGATAGGGTAGGCCTACTAGGTAGGTAGCCTAGAGCCTAGGGATGGCAAGCGAAGTTGAAGAAACTCTCAAACGAATCCAAACTCACAAAGGTGTTGTGGGAACTCTGGTCATAAATTCAGAAGGTAAGTAGGGGGCCTATTTCCTTCGTGTAGGCCTAGGCCTAGGCTATCCCCTGAGACCCCTACAAGCCCCCAATCCACCCACCAATTCCAAATGGTAGGTAGGCCTAGCCTAAAGGTAGCCCTAGGCCTAGACCCCCAGCCTAGGCTAGGGCTTTGGGTTTATAATAGGCTAGGGGGCTATGGATAGCCTAGGCCTAGCTATGTATCCTACTTTAATCTTAATAATAGACATAACGACATCCATATATTTTGTACTTCCTAGCCTACTGTGTATGAATCCACGGATCAATAAAGAACTTGAACTTGATCCCATGCCTATAGAGGTCTAGGGTTGGGTTTCAGGTCTAAGGCTTATGGCCTAAAAGTTGATGCACAATTGCCCGAGAACGGGAAGACGCTAACGTTTAGGGCTGGCATGGGCTACCTTTGACAGCCTCGGGCCAATTCAGATTTTCTGTAGGGAGCCGTGGGCCGGATGCTCAGTGGCGTCGGAACAGGGGGGGGGGCAAGGGGGGGCCCATTGCCCCCCCAAACTTTCATGCCAGGGGGGCATAGGGGGCAGATTTTAGAGATGAAAATAAAGATTTCTACTCTACTTTTTGGGAAAGCAACATCGGATGATCGGGTCCACATTCATTTCCGGGAAAGGGAAACAACCCACGGGAAAGGGTTTGGGCTGAAGTACCCCATGCCTGAACGTTTTACCCCGCTATCTTTATAACCACCACCCGTCTTGTATTGTTGTCCCGGTCACTTATTTTTCAGTAGAGTGGACACGTGACTCAGACTCACGTCTTATCCAAACATCCCTTTGAATGATTTGCTAGAGTTATTGGCAGACGCAAGTTGGGCTTTGGTTCCCTCGTGTCGCATCGTTATGCATATAAAGTCTCTTTGGAGTGGTTTTAGTGACTGTGATTTAGCGAAGTGGCAAGTGGTAAGATTATTCCTCTTAGAGTATAAGTAGTGTAGGTCTGAAGGGGTAAGTTTTGTGTGTGTAGTGTTTGTCACTGTTTCGTGTGTAATGGTTGTTAAAGATTAAATTGATATTCGTAATTTTTAAAAATATGAATCCGTATGAAACGTACTAAACGGGCCTTCAGTTAGTACTTTTTTTTAAAAAAAGAGAAAAAACATTCAACAAAATATGTTGCCTGTATGCTTTGTATTGGGCCCTACATAAAAAATTAGGTTTTAATTTATTAAATGGGCCACTTCACGTTCATTTTTTGAGTTTTTAGATCCCCAGATAGTTGATGTAAAAACATCGTTTACAGAGTCCGAAGACAAATAACTGTAGTATAGTAAATTTTTTTTTCGCCTTCGGGGCGAAAGGGCCTCCGGCGGCTGGGGCTTCGCCCCAGACCCCAGCTACACCAGATTTGCCCCCCCCAACTTTCAAAACGTTCCGACGCGCCTGCGGATGCTATTTCAATTTATTTGTTTGCATAGGCCTACTATTTTTGTATAGGCCCTACTCCACTATATAAATTTAATTTGTAGGCCTATTATTTTGCAGTCATGTGTTACAATTTTATTTTTGTACTTTTCGTCCACATCCAGCCCTACCAACAACAAAAACTACTAGACAACTATACTAATATACTTCTACTACAAGGCCTACGTATCGCTAGGCTTTTTTAATAGGCATATAAATAGGATCATGTTTAATACTTTGTATTAGATCTATTTCACATAGGCCTACTACCGGATTAGTGTGAAACCTTGGAACCCAACATTGAATCTTCTCTTCAAATCGTCATTTCCTTGGAGGTCAAGTAATTCCATTTGAATATCCTCCGACATATGTCAACATCGATGTCAAAAGGCGACGAAAATACTTTTAAAGTTGTATCCTGTGACTTGAATTCAGAAAATCTGTCATTAAACTCATTGCTCAGTGACAAGAGTTTGTTTGCATAATCTGAGAGGTTAAAAATATCTGCATGTTTGGTAAGAGTAGGCAAGTGACAAGTGTTGCCATTTCTCAACTGCTTTTCCACAGTCGAAGTTTGTTTTGAAACGTCTTGATGTGAATGTAGGGCCTACAATTGATGAACTAGCCTAACTGTTCCTGTGTTTGCAACTTCAAGTGTAGTTAATTGAGATGGGGTGTTAGGGCCTATGTCAACCAGTAATGCAAGATCACAAACCCAACTATTATCAGTTAATTCCAGCACAGTTTTCTCTTTCATTTCCATGAACATAAGAACTTCATCTTTCATTTCATAAAACCGCTTTAGCATTTTTCCTTTACCCTACTTAACCAACGAACTTCACAGTAATATGCGAGATCCTCGTACTCTGATTCGATGTCTTCCAACATTACTTTAAACTGGCGGTGATTTAATGCACGTGATTTGATGAAATTAATGCAAAAACATACTGTTGACATTAGGCCTACATAGGTAAATTTAATTGATTTTGCGCACAGCACAGGTTTTGTTGGTGGATAAGGCCCTACAGTGAAACACCGTGAGCTGTTTATCATCAATGTTTTGTAATCTCAATTCTGATTTACCAACTTAATTGCATTAGGCCTAAGGCCAACTTTTTTGTTTACCATTGCAGGCGTTCCATCAGTTGAAATTACACACAATTTATTAAAATTGAGTTGGAATTCAGCAATTGCCTTTTTTAATTCTTCAAAAATGTCTTCCCCTGTTGTAGTGTTCTTCATTGATTGAAGAGACAGCATTTCTTCAGTCAAGTTAAACTTGTCATCCACTCCTCTTAAAGGGGTATTTAACCGCTTAACTCAAAAAATATATTTCATTCAGGCTAGGCCTAACTAGTAATGAATTTTGCAATTAACAGAAAAATTATTGGGGCCACCATGACCTCCCAAAAAATTGTCAAACATGACATTTTTCGAGCTAGGTCCCATCGGCAAAAATCTCCCATAAGAAATAACATGGGGACGATCTTTATGCCCCGTGACCTTGGAGGATTTTAATCCAAAAAAATATTGGCCATTATTGACGTACTCTACAGCCTTTTCTGTAAATTCTCTATATTTTGTTTTGTAATTTGGGCAAGTAGTTTGGTCAAAATATGCTGATTACCAAGTTGGGGTGTGATTTTGGAATGCACATTATTGCGTGTTTGAGGGTATATTTGGCCACAGTTTCAAGACACGATGTTATAAAGGGGCATTTTAGATTGGTACTATGCTCTAGTATCTATGTGGACCAAAAAAGAAGCAGGTTAAAGCCGATTTAAGAAATTTCCCAAAACACTAATTTTCGCTAATTTCAGGATAAAAAAAATTCAAAAATTCGTGTTAAATCACAGTTGCAAGATATAATTTTTTAAACGGTCATTTTAGTGTAGTATTGTGCTATAGATCACGTGGTCAAAAATAATTTTTGGGGTTTTTAGCCCCTTTAACAAAAATGGCCAACTGCGCAGTGTCACTTACGTCTGTGCTTTCGTCGAGTGCAAGAGAAAACGCGTGAAAGTTTGTCGCTCGTTCAATGAAAGTTTTCTCGATGTCACTGGCCAAATCATCAATGCGCCTCGTTACTGTCCTACGCGAAAGACTGATTTTTCAATCATTTTTGTCTTTTCTGGGCACAGTATGCTAATAACCTCTTCGAGACACTCTTTAACAAACTCGCCATCAGAATATGATCTCTAAGTTTTAGCGATTTTTTCACTTACAATAAAACTCGCGTGAACGATGTTCTCCATTACGTTACGTTTTTGGAAAACGGATTGCTGTCCAGTCAAATTTCTTTTCAGTGTTTCAAATTTGTTTTTGCGTAGCTGACCTTCATATGTATCATAGTTTGAATGTTTCGAAGAGTATTGCCGTTTAATATTGTACTACAGATTCCGCACATATTAAACATATCGGTTTTCCCTTCACTAGGCCTAATGTAAAAAAGTAATCACTCTCCCACTGATCTTGCAACACACGGCACTCGCTATCAACTTAACGCTTTTTTATACCCTCCATTCTCCGACACTATTTTTGAGCACATTCAACGACAAACGACAAAAGATGACTGCCATGTGGGCGTATAAAGCACCGGTAGACGAGATGAGGTAAGCCGGACACAGCCGAAAGTGGTGAATAGCCAACTCCACGAAATGAATAAAGGGATGGTTGCAGGCAATGGCAAGGCCATCAGGCTCCAAGGGTAGTTTTAAGTACTGGTGAACCTCATTTTTATGTACTGCCGCCTTGTGCGATGACATGATTATCGTTGGTAGTGCAAGCAAACAGTGGGCCTTTTTAATGATATTTTAGAGACAGTTCCGCGGGCCGTAGGTTGCCCATGCCTGGTGTAGGGCTTCGATGCACAACAGCCCGTAAAGCAAGCCGACGGGAACAAATCAAATAATAAGCGTGTTAATTATATTGTGTTATTCCGCATATTTTTATTTATTTTGCATATTACTCGCATATAAATCACCAATCAGCTGATACATCTTGATTCCGATTGGTTCCGGTAATGTACGGAATGGGAACTTTACGGAAAGTTAAAACTTGGCGAAGTTCCTCTATCCCGGGAACGAGAAGCTAGGCCTAGGTCTACCTATATATTTTCTTTATTTTTAATTGTAATACACCTTTTTGGATTTATACATAGTAGTAGTCTACAAAGGCAATGCCAATAATACATAAAATTAGTGCTATAAATGAAGGTAACATACAAACATATAGGTAGGCCTACTAATGATGAAATATGATATTAATGGAAAACATTTCAATAATAGAAGAACATACGGTACCTACTAAATCTGAAGTTAAGAAAAACATTGTTATAGCCTAATTAGTCATCAAAGAATTCATAAATGGAGTATAATATTTTGTTAATAAGAATTCTTTGAGTTTGGTTTTAAAAGATATAGAATAGGTGATGATAATATTTTTATATGAGTTGGAGCCAGACTTATTTTTAAATATAATTTCTTGTATAATTTTTCCGAAGCCTGCAACCATTTCACTTAACGTAACGGTATCAGGAACGATAGAGCCTTCCGAAACAATGTATTGGAATGATGTGTAACATTCGGAATAAGGCATTTAGGCCTTGCGTACAAGCTATAGGCATAAGCAGAAGTACAATTTAATAAATATTATAAGAAATATTATAGGTAATGCAATTGAAACTGTGGGTGCCTACAGTGTCTAGGCTACGCTAGGGACCTACTTACCTCAAACAATTCAATTTTAATTTAATCAGTTGATTAAAAACTTAGCAATTATCCAAAAACAGCTACTTATAAGGACAGATGCATATGCAACAATAAAAACAGAAAAAGCAGTAGGCCCTAGTCCCCTACATGTATAGGCCTAACTATGTTTTAGTAGGTAGGTAGGCCTACTGCTTGTTTATTGTCTCCTATTTTAGCCCCAAATACTGTCCTGCAATAGCCCTGCCACTTCACAACCTCTTTCAATCATCAAGGATCACAATTTTTTAAATCTTGTAGCCTACACCATTGATAGCCTGGTACTAGTAGACCTACCTAGAATGGTTTGGTTTGCAACTCTTTTCTTAGAAATTTTGCCGTTCAAAGCAAAGATCTTTGTTCAAAGTACTGTCACAGTAAAAGTCGTAACTCTCTGCACGAAAGATTTCATAACAACTTTTGACTATTGGTAATTATTTTTTTCTGTTCTCATCTTTTCATAAATTGATGTTCTAATATATAGCCTACATATCATCAGAGAGATATTATGTTGTTTCAAACCTACTTATAAAATTTTATTTAGAAAAAAATTCTTCTAAAGATCACACTAAGGCTGTCCTATTTTAGCCCTGAGTTTCAATTGTCCCATTATATTACCCCAGGTAACCGTAGTGTATTATTCAAACTAAAGGTGAGAACCTAACAAGTTTTTGTAGTTGTCATAATTTTTTATAGTCCCATGCAATTTATGTGGGATGGGACTTAACTTTCTGGCATCCTTCAGTGATAAGACTAATATTGCTATATTTAGGTTGTGTTTATAGATAACAAAGCAATAATTATTCGTCTCTTTTTAAGGTATCCCAATAAAAACAACAATGGACAACATAACTTCAGTCCAGTATGCTGGTTTGATCAGCAACCTATGCGAGAAGTCTCGGAGCGTTGTTCGAGACTTGGACCCAACCAACGATCTGACCTTTCTACGAATCCGCTCAAAGAAACATGAAATCATGGTTGCACCTGACCGAGATTTTGTGCTGATTGTCATTCAAAATCCAACTGAATAGAAGAATGACGCCAATTATCAGCATCTGCTTTAATAATAATTTATATGTATATGTTATTGACTGAGACCGGTAATGTTTGTTAGTGTAGGCCTATGTATCTTGTCATTCTTCTCTGACACTTCTAATATGATTTATTTTTTATCTAGATATTTATTTATTTAATTATGTTACCATATTACTAATAAAATTTGTATTTTTTGCTGTTCCATGTGCTTGTCATTACTATATATGCCATAACTTGGTCCTGTTAGTTAATAATAAATAAATTAATTATTATTTATAGCACTCTTTACTTGTTCAATTACAAAGTAAGTTGTGTTACACAGTTGCGTAATACAATGACCGTACCAAAGCATTGATTGTCATGGACTTGTATTCTTAAGTTCATTCTTGGTGGAAAATAACTCTTTAAGCCCACCCATAAATGAATCAAGTTTATTAGCACTAAATAACAATCTTGGGGAGAAGCGCACTACAATTAGCATGTAGTGTGTGGCACACTACTGGTAACATGCAACTTTTTACGTGTAGCAGACCGGTTTGGTTACTACTTTATTTATGGAGCATATTGTGGAGGTAGCATGCTACAATTTTGTAGCGTTAGCGTGATATTTGTGCAAGTTTTCAAGTTCCAGACCCAGAACCATGTAAAGTCAAAAGTCGGCACTGCAAACTAACTTGTAACTCTCACTGCGGCGCCACAAATGATCCCGAGTTTCACTGCTTGGGCTCAATGTGTAGCCCGTAATCTCGTCTCACTTGCACACACATCATTTGCTCTCGCTCGCTCAGGCCCTTGTTTTTGTCAATGAGCCACCCTAGGCAATTAAATTTTGCTTCTCCCCCCCCCCCCCAAAAAAAAAATGAATACAATCTAGGTATCTAGGTAGGCGAACGGTTTTCACTTTTAATTTTCTTTAGAAGACCTATAACTGGACACGTAGCACCTTCTTTGCAACGAAGATTGCTGTCTTATTGTAATCTTGGACCTATTCCTCTTAACACCACAATGGTTGGTTATAGGTAAAAAAAAAAACGTAATATTTTTATAATAAACTAGTGCGGGGTCTGGGGTAAACATTGAAGTTACAAATGCGCAAAATGCTATTGCCGAAGGTAAAATTTTACAAGTTTGCAGCTTTAAAAAAGCTCCAAAACACGTTTAGAAATAATAAAAATATTAAAATACATATGCACTAGTCTTCAGTATCTCTGGTGAAATGCCGCCCCCCTAAACTTTGCCGCCCTTGGCAGCTGCCTAGGTGGCCTAGGCCTAAATACGGCACTGCGCTCGCTCGCTCTCAGTCAGAGCGAGCCTCTCTTTCTCTCTCTGCATCGTCGGAAGGGTATGTAGCGATCAGTCATATCAGGAGTTTGTGGGTCTGAATTTACCAAAAATATTACAGTGATTATTAAATTATATGGTGCATCTTGAATGCTATTTCAGGGTCGTAAACTCTTGACAAAACGCAGGCAAAGATGTATCAACAATAATGAGAAGTTGCATTATTGATTTGGAGTGTAATCCGCTTAATAATTATGCTAATTGTCTGTATTTCACATTGAAATAAAGTAATTAGCGTCTTATATCCCGCCCCCCCCCCCCACCCTTGGGACATTCAGGGCTTTTAATAGCTCGCTAATGTCCAGTAGGTCTACTCTGATCCTGCTAGCGGTGTTTGTTGCATTCTTGCGCCGTGCTGATGTTCCATATGAATGTTTTATAAAGCCTAGAATTCTAAAAATACTAGCCTAAACGTTGAAAGAATGCCTATTGTAATGAAAATTGAAAATAAGCAAGGTGAAAGGAAACTGCATGTGCTTTTTGATAGGTCACGATCGAACCAACATAAATGGAGCCAAAAATCATCTCAGCACGACGTCAAAAGGCTCATAAAAGTGGGTAATTTGACACACCCCTATTAAACTCAAACATGTAGAGAAAAAGTAGGGCGCTACATTTCTCATGTAGTACGAATGTAGTGTCACTACATCTGAGATAAAGTAGCAAGAGCATGTTTGTAGCGTTAGGGATTGCATGCTACTTTGTAGCAAGCAAAAGTAGCTACCCCAAGACTGCTACATAGAGTTACAAACTTTTATAACGATTGAATTGGAAAATATCGTCGACCGAGTGTGGTAATTAAAGTAGGTCCTAATTAGTACTTACTCTTACTTTATTACGTAATAATTATTTTATAATACTATCATGTTTTTTAAGCAAAAGCCTGCTTTAAGGATATAGTTATTGATTGAAAGCAATAGTAGTAAAAATTTGCCCTGACTGGGGCTAAAAAGAAAAACCAGCACAACCTCTGGTTGTTCGTACCGATATGCTCTTGCCATTTGAGTGGTTGTATTTATTAAATGGAAATCAACAACCAGAATGTGTAAAGATTTGTCTTGTGGCCCTGATAGCTTGAATTCATAGAACTGGAGGGTCTGGGCGTGAGCCTCAGTCAGGGCAAATGTTTACTACAATTGCCATACTTGAATCAATAATAATAATAATAATAATTATTACTATTGAGAAATCTTCCATTTTGTGGGTCATGTTGCTGTGCTAGATAATTTTATAAACTCCTGACATTTCAATATGACTGTGCGTACCATCATCTGAGGCAGCTGCCTTAAATGTGACATTGATGCTGAATTCTTTTGCTGTGTCTTCGCCTTTCATTGTCAATGGAAAATGGAACGTAATGCTAAGACGCAGCAAAAGAGCAAAAGTAAATTCCATTGCCAATAGAAGGCAAGACGCAGACGATGGAAAAATCAGTCATATTGAAACGTAAGGTGTTTATAAAATAATCTGTAAAATATATACTTCATCTAATATTTTGGACTGTGAAAGCATAATAGTCTGAAAATATTAATATTGTAAAACAATCTTATCACATAGCAATGTTTTATTTTATTTTAAGACATCAGCAAAAATAGTATAATGAATTTGCCAAAAATTGCATAGTAATTAATATTAAATATCACTTTTCAATATAGGCCTCTAAAAATATCATGTGTGCAACCTCAAATGTGTAACATTTGTATTTCGTATGTTGTTTTCTTGTTGGTACCTTCTGCTACAAATAATCATCCAACCAATTATCGGACCACATGGGCTCCATATCCTCAATCCATGGCCACGTGTTGTCTTGGTCAGGTTCTGGGAAGCTCCATACTATAGCAGGTGGCCTAGTATACCTTCTTCCGTAAACACGGCGCCCCTTGAGCGGTTCTCCTGGGCAAGAAGCTTCATCCTTTGCCTTCTTTATGTTCGCCAGTGAATACATCTCGAGGCGCAGAGCGCGGCCTACATTCTTCACATTTGAGAGGATGGCGGGATTTTCCTCGAAGAAGATTTCTGCCAAAGGGTCTGGCCTCACAGCGCCTGAAATAAGCATTCCGTATATAAGACTAGCATGGGTTCAGGACTTACCAAAATAGGGAGCACAGCTTATCGTTATGTTCCACACTTGAACCAGACTTCACTAACGGTGGAGGTGCCGAGCACGTCTTAAGTTTCTGGGGAGCTAGACCCCTCCCCGTCTTAACCTATAGGTTCACCAAATCATTCTGCATCTTTCTTGCTGAAGGGAAGGGCAATGTCAGCAACAACAAAACACATGTCAATCGGAGGTCATATTTGTTTTTTATCGTTAGACATGATGCACGCACAGTCAGACGGACAGAAAAGTTATCGCATATAGGGGAGCTTCAATGAATTGATATTGATGAATAATCATCATTACTATAATTAATAATGTAATATTATTATTATTATAATAATATATATGTATATATAATAACATCAACATCATTACTATAATAACCAAAGTTATTCAATGTGAATGCAAAGCATGGAACTGACACAGCCAGTGGCGGCTTTTCAACTCGTCAGGTGTGCAGTCGTGTCATCCCAAAAACAATTTGGGGTAAAGTATTTTGATTAGATAATGGGGGGTCTGGGGGAAGACCCCAATTTTTTTCGGTTCTAAGAGTTTGATTGATGTATTTTAACGAGTTTTAGGCATGTTTTTACAACATTTTGTAAGTGTAAATGTATTATGTTCTTTGACTTGACATTGGATTTCATCATTTGTACCAAGGTATTATATACAGTTCATACTCTTGATTTTTTTTAGGTACTATATACTAAGGGGTAAATATTTATTTTTGGTTATACGCCGTTTACTCGCTTATATACCCCCCATGACACAGCTGCAATGTGCAATTGTAATTGATAGGTCGTACGTCATAACAAAATATCAAGTAGGTACATAAGTACCAATAAATGGCTGGTGCACTGTCACTTGCGTGTTACTTGGAGCAATCTTAGTTAAACGAGTTTCACCATTATTTTCCTATTAGCCCCCAATTAACAAGCATTCTTTGACTCTAGCATTGGGTAAAGTACCGGTACTTGGGTTAGTTTAAAAAATACTTATTATTAAATACTTTTTAAAATAAAGCTTTTACACTGGAGAATAATTGACTTTTTTTTAAAAGTCGCTCATACTATCTAAACTTGGGTTTGTAGGCCCTAAGGCTTTTTCCCCGCCACTGGACACAGCTGTGCAGAGGCACCGTGGCATCTCTTGCCTCTTAAGTTTCCGGGGGGAGGCGGGGGAAAGTAATTATCTCGACCCTCTGGAAAATTGCCAAAATGCTTCCTTATTGTGTATCTGATTTTCAGAGCGAGACATTTCATTGATTTATTCTAAATGTAATACTTTCATATTTATTTCTCGAATAATATTGCTTTGTTTAATGCACATTCTGTTGTATGTATATCACTTAGGAAAATTGTCGGCCAAAACTCGTATGCCGCAATGTCGGGAGAAGATTCGATGCGATGCGCCAAAGGTAATTTTGTCTGAATGTTCTTTCTACAGCCCATGAACACTTTTCAACTAAACTAGTCCCGAACACACAGTCACACCGGGTGTACAATACAAGGAAAATCCCTTCAACAGTTAGCAGTGCAGTACGTACATCCCTGAGCAAAGACAAAATCTATATAAAATTACCGTGATATAGCAAGGTAACTTGAATTAAACAATACAAAACATAAATCGTTTTAAAATCAAACCATGAGTTTGTTTATTGGATAAGCGTAACCATAAAAGCGAACACAAATAAACAAAAAGACACTCTACAAAATAAACTTTTCTGTTTATGCACTTTGGTTTAGAAAATACTACTGTTTTCTCCGTTGAGAAAAATTCCTATTCAGAGATCCGTTTCAAATATGTTAAAATAGGTTCCAAACATTTTCATTTCAACACATTTAGGTCAATTAAAATACAAATCGGGAACAGTTTAGGGAATTTTGTTGTGCCCCTGTCTGCAGTGCAGTCCAGTATAATTATAGTGGTAAATACAGGACTGAGCCTAGTTGTTCCCATGCAACCTGGTCGCTGATTGGCGACGACTCACCCAGCATCGAAAGCTTTCTTTAGAACCACTAGAGCACAAGGTCGATTCTAGCCACCGGCAAACCTGACTGAAAGTTTTCCCAACGTTTTCGTCGGTCACATAAGTAAATGCTGGGATTAGGTCCTACTAACAGCCCACCATATTACCCAAACACACCAGTTATTACCGGCTAGTCACGTGAAGACGGTGAAATATGCCACATCACATCATGAAAACCTCGGCATTCCTATACGAAAGAGGCTTTTTATTTGTTTTGCCCACACCCAGGAAAGTTCAGGTACGTACCTTGCGCATCCTGCACTTGGCCCCACATTTCAAAGGCGGTTACAAACACCTTCAACTCATCACGACGAATCTCATCAATTATTACATTAATAACGTTATCTTTCAAATGCACCTTATCTTGTTCACTTAAAACATCCCATTGCTGGTACAGCTCGGACAAGTCTTCATCTGCAAAGAATAATATATCAGCTAGGGTATGTATAGTTCTATATTACGCCATAGATAAATACATACAACTACAAGTAAACCGGTAAATTTAATTAGGCTGGAGGTGTAGGCAGGGGATCAACAGTTTAACACCTCCCTGCCCATTAGGAAATAGTAAGAAGCTAGGCAGCATGATAAGTCAACGTGTAGCCGTAGATGTTGGGAAAACAGCTATCCGAGTTGTTTGGTTGGAACCACAGAGCACCTCTTTAACAATTTAAAATTTGTGATTTTTTAAAAGAATTTTTTAATTTTTTAAAGATTTTTTTCCTTGATATTTTAGGAATAAGATGCTGATTTTGGATTCCAAACTGCCATCGATTTTTTTAAAATCAAAAATAAGATTTTCGCGATTTTTTATTTTTTCACATATTTTCACATGTTAAAATTGAATCTACTACAGGCTAACAAAATATCCTGGACATCCCGGAAAATTGATGTATTTTTGTGTTTTTATACACACTTTGATTTTTGAACCATTACAAAAAATCCTAATCATTCGAATTTAATAAGGAAAAATTCTACCAATTCCGAACAAAACAAAGCAGCTTTTTACCCGGGTTTAAGTATGATGAACTGGCAGATTTAACTGTGTAGATTTTGAAAAGTGGTGGTAAATATATACCACTGACCTATAAAGGTTTTAAAGAACAGATACAGTAATAAAACGATCATGCTTTGCCGTATTTTGTCATTACTTCAAACGTAATTTGATATTAACAAAATTAATGTTGAGTTTTGAAAAATCGCAAACAGTTTCTGCGAAAGCTGGACAGTTTTTAGAATTTTTGAGAACCCCAATGCAGAATTAAAAAAAGTTATTGCATGAGCTATTAATTGAAGTTCAAAACTGCTTCTCTCACTGCATTTAACATAGGCCCTACTTTAACATAAGCTAATGAAATATAGTCGGGATATCGAATTGAAGTAATTATTCCCGCAAAATCAACTAAATGTACATTCTTTACAAACAAATAGTAATATTTAAAATACTTCAGTGGAAAATAACTCTTTATTTTATATTAATAACAACGTTTCGAAAATTAATGGAAACTATTTCCGGCATCAGGTTTTTATGAAAAACAAAAATCATATTATCAAAGTATATCAAAACAAACTAAGAAAATAGCAAGGTTAAGGTATAGGTATACCACCTTGTTTTATGTCAACTTCCATGTTTGAGAAATGTAAAATCTTGTCTACCTTGTTAGTTTTGGTATATGTTGACAATATGATTTAAAAAGCTTGGCAAAATAGCATTTACATGAACTATTACGTTTAAATTAATTGGAAACATAGAATTTGGATGAACTTTTACGTTTAAATTAAAAGTTGCAAACTCTTTCTGCCAAACTTTTCAAGGATGTTGTTACGGGGCACTGTACGTTTATGAATTAAGAATGCACAAATGTGAAAGGGTAGATGAGCTTAGCCCTTTTTTTTAGATCTTATTACTTTTGAGTGTGTAAGGTTTGGCTGTATTTTTACAAGTTTTTTGGATGCGTGGGTTTCACTTACCCTGAGAAAAATAGACCGGGTGTTTTTTGTTTGTTTATTCGTACTCTACCGGGTAAAGGGCTTATGCGATCTTGATGAAAATTTCAGGGGACCTTCGAAATCTCTGAACTAGGACCTGTCAAGTTCTTGGGTACAATCAAAGAAATATTTGTCATGAATTTCGTACTTTTACGATTTGTATGCTATATTTTCGTGATATTTGGCCCGCGACCGGGCAAACGGCTTCTCCGATGTTGATGAAACTACATAGAAACGTTCGAAATCACTGAACTTAGATATGATATGATTTTGTGGACAATCGAAAAAATATTTCTCATAAAAGTTGTACATTTACGTTTTTTTTTCGATTTTGAATGAGATATTTTCGCGATATTTGGCCAGCGACCGGGCAAACGGCTACTGATCTTGATGAAACTTAAAGGGTATTCACCCGCTAAACTTCAAGAATATATTTCATTCAGGCTAACTAGTTATGAAATTAGAAAGTAACAGAAAAATTATTGGGTCCACCATGACCCGGAAAAAATGTTGAACTTAGTATTTTTCGAGCTAGGTCCCATTGGCAAAAATCTCCCATAAGAAATAACATAGGGACGATCTTTATGCCCCGTGACCACGGAGGATTTTGATTAAAAAAAGGCCATTATTAACTTATTAACGCACTCGTCAGCCTTTTCTGTAAATCCTTTATATTTTGTTTTGTAATTTGGGCAAGTGGTTCGGTCAAAATATGCTGATTACCAAGAAGGGGTGTGATTTTGGAATACATATTATGGAATGCGTGTTTGAGTGTATATTTGTGCACAGTTTCAAGGCACGATGTTATAAAGGGCCAGTTTAGATTGGTATGATGCTCTAGTATCTATGTGGAACAAAAAATAAGCAAGTTAAAGCAGATTTAAGAAATTGCCCAAAACGCCAATTTTCACAAATTTCATGATCCAAAAATTAAAAAATTCGTGTAAAACCCCCTCCCCCCTCCATTTTCGAAGTGGACCCACTTTCGATGTCGATATCACTAATTCTCAAATTTTACCAAAGTGTAGCACACTAATTGAGCACTAATTCCAGGCAGAAATTCAAAATTAGTGTTTTTTTTTTGGGGGGGGGGGAGAGCATGAACTCCCCCCCCCCTTGTAAACATGCTTTTTCTCGACATCTATCCGAGCACTAATTCAATAATTTACATTCCTGCATTGACTCAATTGCTTGCCCTTGTCTTAATAATGACGACAATGACGACAACACGAAACAGTTATCATTGGACAAAAATGATCAACCATAAAAGCTCATCCACCAACGCGAATGGAAAAAGCGTTCGCAAAGAGGCCTAGTTATTTAAACATGACATCATACCGATGCTCTACCAACTGAGCTATCGGGGCCGTTGGAAGTTCATAGGTACTTAATGCCGGAGGTTCTGGGTTCGATCCCCAGCCATTCAATAACTGTCCTCAAAACGGGCTTATGCTTACAGGTAATCCGTGTCTATTATTGAATTGGTTACAAAGTTCCAACACGGGATGATGCTAAACGACTTCCAGCCACATGGAAACATGTTTTGAATGGCTATGTTCAACCCAAAACTCTCCCTGTGGACATGTTTTTAGGCCGTCCACTTCCTCCAACAAGAGTAGACAAGAGGAAGAAAACTCAACAAGAACCTCTTGAACTAGCAACTCGTGTGTTCAGGGCTTATATTATTTGGACCTTGAGTAATTTAACTACTTATTGATGTCTTCACAGTTTTAAAATCATTGGAGGTATTTGACATGATTATGTTTTTCTAAACTATTTTGTTTTGTCTTTGTGTCTAATTGCAGTGTATTTTATGAAGTTCAGTATTGTTTGTTTTTGATATTGGTTAATTTAATTTTCTTTGAAATGGGCAGGGAGAACTGCCCGAAACGTTGGAAATAATTCAATAAAACCACACGGATTACCCGATAAAAAAACAATGTGTGCAGATACATCCGTGAAAGTCTGAGAATTAACATAATATATTAGGTTATACATAATAAATATCATAGGGTATAGGGCCTATAAAACAAAACATAAAAACTCTGTTGTACAGAAATACTTGCCACAAGAACACAATAAAAAACATTAAAAGATTTACAAAATTGGAAGATAGTACCCTATCTTAATCTCCATATTTTGCCCTTTTGGTTTTATGTACATTGTAAGTATGATAAATTTAATCATTGGCTTTTGGCTGCCCCCCCCCCCCCAACACTTTTAAAAATCTTTCTATGCAACATGCAAGATTGAAGGCGTCTGCTAAATGCACGGTTCATACGTAGTCAGACAATATGTTGCAGCTACAAACCAAGCAAATAAACCTAGTAAATACCAAATAAATATAATAAATAAATCCGTGGAGTCTATCCACTCAGTTACACAACTGACTTTTTGTGTATAATAGTGCTCTGAAAATGCTGTCCATATTGCTTATAGAAATTAAACATACATATAGTGCAAATTTTAGAATAAGATGTAAATATTTGTATATCATACTGTACCCAAAAATGACAACTCAAATATTCTTTGTATACCTGCTGAATTTTAAAGAGGCTAATAAATCTACATCTACATCTACAATGTGAAATCAATTTGCAAGACAATAATCTTAGAAAGGTAAGGTGCCTGTAGAGTAGACTTACGTGCAGGAATTATACCGGCAATCAATTGAGATAGTTCGTCCTCCATGATTATAACAGCAATGATAATATTATCCGCGAATCGCGATTCACCCCGCACGTGATAGAGCTTCCTGCGCGCGCCGCATGGAGCATGGTGCTCGCAAGTGCATTCGAAATGATGCGTTTTCCTTCAACATTTTATTAGATTACGTTGAAATATTATTTATGTGTTTGAACAGTTTAGTCTGTACTGTATTTGGTAGTTAAATATTTCATTTTTCGTCTATCTACTACCTTTTGTTTTCATAAAAAAAATAAAAATAACTCATGATTACCGACAGTGTTGGCTCGAGCGTTAAGCGCACGACTGTGATTCGGGAGGTCCCGGGTTCAAATCCCGTCGAGACCGGCAATCCTGTCTAAATGATTTTTCCGAGGTTATCCTCGGTCGTTAATGCGAATGCAAGGGATTGAGTCCTCTTAAACAGCCCTCGGACATCCCTTCACAATTGTTCTTATCCGCAACATACCTAGTTAGACACCTGAAGGGGGCATGAATTTCACCCTGGGCAGACTTGTCACGAAAAATTATTATTAATGGCTCAGGATTATTATGGGTTTTAAATTTTTAATAGAAATTGAAAAGTTGCCATTGTTAAATAGGTGTTGATTTTTATAATTTGTAAGAGTAAGGAGATGCATGTGATAGCGGCCTTCCCCCTGTCAAGGTATTATCCTCGTGTGACGTTGTGCTGGGGGCATGTTCACATATCCTATAACCACTCTACATCACACTCTTGCCAAAGTCTCAGGAATAAAATAAATGTTTTTTTTTTTTTTTACAGTGGCGTTACTTCAAATCAGGGCCCCGCGGTGTCATTCAAAAATTGTTTATGGGTGTATATACACTCTTTCCCGGGTAAAGTAAAATTATGATGTTGTGCAATGGGGAGTCTGGGAGGGTGGCCCCCCTCAATGCGGGTCCGGGGCGCACAGCCCCGCAAATTTTTTCGATTCTTAGATTGTGATTGGAGTGTAACGAGTTTTAGCATGTTTTTTTATAAGGTGTGTTAATGGTGACTGGTCGTGATTGTTGGGATTGCAAAATTATATAATTATGATCTACTTCTACCTGATATATGGATTACCTCCCAAGATACCAAGATATATACAGTGTAAATTCTCTGATTTTTTAGGTAAGTATTAGTATAGTATATTATATTGTTTTTGGGCCATCCTGCAGCAGTTTGTTCGTCTACTTTCTTAAACTCAAATATTTATATCATAATCATATTTAATTTGCACGTGTCGAAACACTTTCAATTAAACATGGACGGTAAAGGACCTTGGCGGGGCCCCCGGGCGATATTTACGCCACCACTTCTTCCCACGGTTGTGAAGCGGGCTTTAGAAGACAAACTCGACCGGGCTTTACGAGACTAAAAGTCTTCTATTTTTATTTTTATTTATTTATTGGGTTTCTATAAAGCATTACAATTATGAATAATATTATGTAATACAAAGGATGGTTATATATCAAAAAACCTTTGAATATGGAACCTTTAGCATGGTTATTTATCCAAGTAATACAGTACAGTATACAGGCTAACGCCCGCACTCATATTATCTTCTAAGGTACTTCGTTTTTCATGGATCAAGATTACGCCATTACAGATAAGAAAATATAATATCGAATTATTAACTGTTAATTATTATCGAATTATTAAAAAGACCTAAGAGCCTACAAGACCGGAAGTATAAACTTTTATATAACTATGTAATTTGACCTCACGTGCATTCGTCGTTTGTTACAAAAAAAAATACATTGTAAAAGCCTAAAAAACGACAAAACATGCACCCGTTTTTCCATTGTACAGCAGACATCATTCGATCGAAATTCTCAGATTGATAGGTATAGTAGATAAGTATGCTTTTTGTTATTCCCAAATTATCTAAAAGTTCACATTTTTAGTTAAAAAAATACACAACTTTTTGGAAAAGTACAAAACGGGTGTTCACGATACGTCTTCCTTGGTTAAAAGTCCTTAAGCGGGATTTTAACCGGGGAACTTCTGCATTGGAAGCAGGGACTCAACTTACCACTGGGCCACACTATTAATAATTTTGTTTTTAGTTTTAGTGCAGTAAGTAGCATTTTCTTTTGCTTATTATACAGTACCGGGTATATTTACCCTTAAAAGTAGAATGAACATAATTCCAGAGGACACAACGCTTTTACGCCATTATTTGGCAGAATTGAAAGAGGGGGGCTTAGCTGTCATTCAGCTGAGTTTCGCGGCGTGGAGTACGAAACACTTGACGAGAGACGGGTTCGTGATCCCAGTTCATTGATAGGTCATCAAGGCCTCTATGGCCCATTGCGTCTTGTTGATATAAACATTTTGATGAATGAGGCTATTGTAGTGATAATCGGATCAGTTGACATAGCTGTGAGGGCGTCAACTAACCCGTCTATTATGGTAAAAACTGAGGCTTCGGTGTATTTGAGGCTGTTGGTTCAGGTCTGGGTTGGGCCTGGCGGCGAGCAGCTGGGAGGCGATTTAAGTAATTAACAACGTCTGCAAATGAATGTTGAGGGTTGAGTGGAATAACTGGTGGCAGGTTACTGTGGTCAGTGGACTTTTTGTAGGTTCGACGAGTGTACTGAGTGCCTTGTGGAGTACGAGAATCCAGAGCGCGGAGATAGGCAATAATTTTGACAAATCATACCCTGCATTACAATATTAGGCTTTATTTATCATGTCCGTATAATCCGATAATTTTAAATACTCAGCTATTATTAATATTAATACAAGGTTTTTAAGCAGTTAATGAATGATCAGTCATAAAAGTTTGCCCCGACTGGGGATCGAACCCAGAACTTCCGGCTCTTTTTAATTGATTAAAACCACGTAATCTTTCAGATTTGACAGCAACATTACAGTATTCTTGTTGGATTTATATAATGGAAATCAACAATCACAACAAATAGCAATTTAGTAAAGGTTCTCGGTAGTTTTATAGAGCACTGGTGCGTAGGTTCTTGGTGCGATCCCCAGTCGGAGCAAACTTTTACGACAATAATTGTGATACAAATTATTGCTATCATTCACTAGTATTAATATTATTATTCGATGGTAGTCAATATGTCAACAAGAACGGATTTGATGATGATTTGTATCAAAGTAAACCTTTGCGTGAACCGGACAGTCCATCATACAAAAAATGGCGTACCACTAACCGAGCTCTGAACCGAAATGCAAATGCACCGTGCAAGACCTAAAAAACACAGCTGATAGGAACACCTTTTAACATTTATGGACTCGGAGATCGACAGTGAAAGAGATTTGCTAAAGTATAAATATGATTTTTTTCGCACACTAGAGTAAATTTTACAAGTGTGGGACCGAACAAAAACATCGTGCGGGCGTCAGGAGACAGGGCCTTATAGAAGACTTTTAAATTTATGGCCATCAGAGGCCGGGATTTACATAGCAACTCACGGATAAAGCGTTCCGATGAGAAGATACCATACAAAAATGCAACAAACTTGCAAAAAAGGGGCCAAGCCGAAAACGAGGAAGATACAAGTGGCTCAACTGCATAAAGTGGTGATATCTAGAAGTGTGGCCAAGCCCATTATTTTGCTTAAAATAATAAATATATTTATTAATTATATAATAAATTAATAATATATCAATATCCATATTATTATCTAACTATAATTATGAAATAAATATGTTAAGAAAAATAACATAAACATTTAATAAATTTATTGAAACATTTACATGTGGAAATATCAAAATTAACAGACGCCATTCAAAATTAAAAGTTTGGTCGATGAATTTTTAACTTGGTTTTCGTTACTGACTAACCAAAACATAACCAATCCAAATCCATCGACCAAGCTTTTAATTTTGAATGGCGTCTGTTAATTTTGATATTTCCACATGTAAATGTTTCAATAAATTTATTTAATGTTTATGTTATTTGTGTTCACATATTTATTTCATAATAGTTAGATAATAATATGGATATTGATATATTATTAATTTATTATATAATTAATAAATATATTTATTATTTTAAGCAAAATAATGGGCTTGGCCACACTTCTAGATATCACCACTTTATGCAGTTGAGCCACTTGTATCTTCCTCGTTTTCGGCTTGACCCCTTTTTTGCAAGTTTTTTGCATTTTTGTATGGTATATCAATATTTTTTTTAGAACGTACACGGTATGGATGTTAGCATCCAAGTAGAGAAAATTACTTTATTTACAATGATTCAAAATAAAATCTCACTCATGATAATTAAAGGTTTGAGCATCGCAGTTATAATTTTTTTTTGCATTATCTAAGCTTCGGTCATCTAATCCAAGTACGTTGTATAGCACATGCCACTGAGATGACTGACATCGTGCAAATTTGGCTTCTCTACATTACCATGCTTAGCAAAACACGAATTAAAAAATTGTTTTTTTGCATTATCTAAGCTTCGGTCATCTAATCCAATTACCGTTTGTCGAGCCATGGCACTGAGATGACTGACCGTGCAAATTGGCTTCTCTACATTTATCCATTGAGGCCACAAACTGATACATAATTCGCAGCCAGCAGCAGCAGCCAGCCAGCCAGCCAGCCAAGTAAGAATTATTTCGAACGATCTTGACGTCTCAATAATTTCTAGACGCATCATCAGATCGGGATGAAACTTGAAATGGATCACTCATATAAAGCCATCGATTGAAGCAAGTTGCGGGTTTTTATCTCACATGGTTTCGCGTCGGCGACAACCGTGTTAAGTGCTAATGTAGGCGTGCGGTAATAGGAGCTAGTGGAAGCGGAGCCGCGCGTGGCTTGGCCCGGTGCGCTTCCGCGCACCTTGATAGATAGATAGAAAGCCCGGTCGAGTTTGTCTTCTAAGACCCGTTTCGCAACGTGTAGCACAACCGTCGGTCACAGGGTCTTGTCTTAGAAGGCGAAAAAAGGTTCGGGGTTTAGGAGACAGGGCCTTAGAATACCGCGCCGGAATTTTAGCCCGGACGGTCCGAAAGCCCGGCCAGGCCAGGCCCGACTTTCGGGCCAGTTCGAGCTTCCGGCCTTACAATATACAAACAGAAATCAACGGAGCAATTTACTCGTAATTATTATACTGCTGAAATTGAAGTCTTCGCTACGCTCATCCAATTACATTTTTGGTGAAAATTGCCAAAGGGTGCACACTTGATTAGTAACGTTGTTAAGTTTTAGACATGTGACCCAAGGTTGAAAATCTACTCCCGAGACGAGATTGAACAGTTTATGAAAATGCATGTAATCAGATAGCCAACATTACAGCACGATTCCTCAATTAATCTAAACACAATGGGTAGAAAAATGAAAATATGTTTGTAATGAGAATCGAAAAATGTAACAATTTATGAACTATTCACACTAAAGTGTGCAATGTTATCATATACGAACACGATCCAGCTGCAGGTAACAATTGTGTAAGCTCAGTTTATGTTTCATTCTTGGAGTCGAGTTTGCCTTGTTTAGACTACCGTGTTACAAGAAGTTAGTAAGCGACCTCCATGACTCACAGAATAGTAACGTAGCATAAATAATAAACATATCAAGAGTACTAACATACAAGACAAGTCAGATGTTGCTTATATTATATTGTACGAATTACTTTACGAAACTAAAGAAAAAGCGTAAGTACAAGAGTAAACCATACACGTTCACCCTTCAACGCGCCTTTGAGATAACGTTTCCGAAACTCGGTCTTGACAAGAAATGTTTATTTTATTTCGTATTGTTTTGAGAGTTTTATTTAAGCTGTATTAAGCAAAATTTAATTTGAACATATCAAACAAATGACAAGAAAATGCAAAATACCCACTGAGATGTTTTCCGAACGCCACTGTAGCTCTTTGCGTATAAGTTGACAGTTTGTAGCGATGAGTACCCTATTGTATCAATAATAAGGCGACAAAATCTTTTCATCATCAGAATGTTACTCGTCATTCTGTATTGCTTTGCGCGCATCATTGCTGGCTGGCTGCGTGATACGTCCGGCAATCATGCACACATTGGCTAGGAAGCACTTGATTTATATAAATATTGAGAAATATATTTTTCGGTCTGTGAAAGCATATTCTAACTAACCACAGATAACAGATTGGATCTGATGTCTGTTTGAAAATATATTACTTTATTGAATTTGAATAGGGCCTACATGCTACTAACTAAAACAACACACTACCGGCGTTTAGGCCCTACATGCTACATGGTGTATACCTACGGGCGTTTATTGCCGTCGAGTGATTGCAATATTTGCTGTGTAAAATTAGCCACAATTGATCCCAGAATTTACCGATTCTATTAATTGTTAGTTGTTACTAGGGGTCTCCAGGCAAACATTCACTTTTACTTAATTTTTCACCAACCCTGGAAAATGACTGCGGATCCTCACAAATTAGGCATAAAAGCATGACCGAGTCAAGATTAGCTTAGCCCTACTTAGGTGTGCGTTCAGGCGCGTATAGGTGGGACCAGATAAGCTGTCGCACGTCAAGGTCAAGCGAGAGCACGGACGCCAACGTTGACAATTTACACACAATGGGCATTAGGTAGGGCCTACCGTATTTGGTCATGTTATCGTGATATGTTATCACATAAATCAACATTTTATAAGCTGTGAATAAAGTAGTTCGTCCCACAGAGTCAGTATTTTAGCGAAATAATGATTTTAAGTAATCACGATTTCGAAAGTGTTTTTTGCCTTGTTGGTAATGGTGTGTCCAAAGTTCCAGCTGTTTATAATGCCAACCTCGCCAGATGTGATGTCAATGTTTAGGAGCATCAAAATGTCTTGATTTTATTCGTACACTTCATAAATACTTTATTTTTAGGATATATTGGGCAGGCCTTGGCTTTAAAATAGTCGTGTTTTTCTCCGAAAGCAGTTTTAGAGACCGTTATTTTATTTACTTTTTGCCGATCCTGTGGCCATAGTGCGTGGACGACAGTGCTGCGATCCCTCGGCGAGCGACAGCTTATCTGGTTCCACCTATAGGAACGTTTTGAAAGTTGGGGGGGGGGGGGCAAATTTATTAGCAGATTCTGTGGGCGGCAGCTGGGGTTTGGGGCGAAACCCCGGCCGCCGGAGGCTCTTTCGCCGAAGGTTAATTTTTTTTCACCATACCACAGTTATTTCGTCATGTTTTAATTGCATTCGGACTCTGTAAAGTGTAAACGATGTTTTACAGCAACTATCTGCGATCTAAAAACTAAAACAATTAACGTAAAGTGGCCCATTTTAGTAAATTTCAACCTAATTTTTATGTAATGACGAAGCATACAGGCAAACATATTATTCGTTTTACCAAGGTGACTGTCGAATTGTATAAGTGGGTGTTGTATGTGCATATTTACTACGGAAATTCTGGGATTAATATTTAACTCACTTTAGTTTAGGCCCCCCTGCCCCCTGGTTCCTACGCTACTGTGTGCGTTGTATGCTATCGGTAAAATAAATACCAAAGATGTCTGAAAAACTAAGACGCTCATCCATCAACGGGACTAAAAGTTCGAGTGGCATACATCCTACATCTATGTTTGCAATGGAAAAACAAAAGTGTGTAGGCCTATGGAAAAAAAAACTACTAAAAAGCTCATATTTTACTCGGAACGCAACACCAATTAATGTGTAAGAAAGCAAGAGCGTCACTTCAGGACACAAATTTATATTATCTGATTATGATTTTAACGAAATATACTTAGTTTTCACTGCGATTGTCAGTTACTTTGGAAAGTTTTTTATCCCAGAAAATGCTATTAATTAATTTTGTATTATTCTTTTCAAAATCCCATAGTTACAAACGTATTTTCCGATGTTTCAATCCCTCAACACATTTTTTCTCTGTGACACATATTTAAATCAAATTGCGGGAGTCGCACGTTAAACTGGATATATCGCTTTGCTTATTGGCTGTTCGGTACGTGAGTGAACCAATCAGAGAAATATAGCAGCTCCAGGAACGAGCCGATTCCTCATACTACCTAGTTCAACACTTTGATCGCTAGATGGCGACAACGTAGCAAAGCGCTGCCATCTAGCGACCGAAATCTTGACTAGGTAGTATGAGGAATCGGCTCGTTCCTGGAGCTGCTATATTTCTCCGATTGGTTCGATCACATACCGAACAGCCAATAAGCAAAGCGACATGTCATGATTGACGTGCGATTCCCGCAATTTGATTTAAATATGTGTCGCAGAGAAAAAATGTGTAGAGGGATTGAAGACATCGGAAAATAAGTTTGTATGTGATTTTTATAATACAGATGGTATAAATAGTATTTACTGGAATCAAAATATCAAAAAAATAACTTAAAAACGCAGTTAAATTCATGACCAGAGTAGGGAATTAATTTTTTTGACAGAAGCACTTGCTTATTTACATATTTTTCTTTACTATATTTTTGTTGTGACACGAATAAAATGTACAAAATGAATTTGAATTCAAAATATTCGGCTACCTACATTTAAAAAAAAAATTAAATCACATATTTTGGCTTTGATTACTTTACAATTTGAACATATTCTAAATTCCGAGTAAAATAATAATATGAAGAACTTCAAGCACTGCGTCCCCCTAGTACACGTATTAATAATTACTAGTATTATTTGTGAATTAGTTAGGACTATAATTAATTAGAAACTAATCGTGGGGGAATTGCTATACAGTACCTACCAGTCTCCGATACCCCGTTATCTGTAGTAACAACTCTCCTGAATAAAAACCAAGACGAGATATAAAGTTATGAAAATCTACAAACTAAAGATAAAATTTGTAACTAGAATAATGAATGTGTTAAAATAGTACTTTGTATTTTAATTGATTCATTGATTGATTATAGGACTAGGCAAAAATTGAGACATAACGATACTATAACAATATATGGCAATATTTTCAAAATAAATATTTGGACAGAATTAATATAAAATATTAATGAAGACAAGAGCGTGAATATGAATTTTTGCAATATAACCACATTTTGCTGCAAATGCAAAACGATACATAGATTTATTTATTAAATTTTGATGTACTTGATTGTTGGTAGAGTTGCTGAGTGTCGTATAGCATAGTCTTCCTGACTGTTTTACTTCGTCGAGTCTTATAAAAGAGTGTGAAAACAAAACATTGTCTTGCATGTTTGCCGATACTGAACAACACTTTTGATCAAACAATGTAAATAGTGAGCCAACTAATTTAGCATCTGCTGGCACAATTTATTTTACGTCTACGTCCTATTCAGTTATAAAAACTTAATTTACAAAGGAGAACAACGAAATAAAATGAAGTAAATAAATGCACACAAAACAATGATTAAAATGTAGATACATTAGTGTCAACACTTTTAAGTGGTGTTGCCCTGATTGATGCTAACCCTTCTACATATTATTCTTGTTATTCACTCATATGCAGATCAAAAAGAAATGCAAATCATTGGCCAGGGTGGTTTTGATTTAAATAGTTGATTTATAGGCCTATGTGTGAAGTATTTGAATTGCTCGCCAAGTTGACAATTTTTTAGACAGTGATGGGACGTAAAGCCGTTGGTCCCCTTGGTACTTTTCGAAACGAGTAGGCTAAGTGCCGGTACCGGGTTTCCCCTCCTCCCTTCTTCATCATCATTCATTGTTGTTAATCATCAGTTGTTATACTGGTCACTGTAAAATAGCATATGCTGTATGTGGCCAATTCATAAATAAATAAATAAATAAATAAATAAATAAATAAATAAATAAATAAATAAATAAATAAATAAAAATCAGATTTAAATAAAACGGTTCATTTAAATTTAAAAAATCATGAATTTTTCATTATTCAAGATTACAAAAATCGAAACTTTGGTTTGAGCAAAATCATCACTTTCATTTTTCTACCTCAGACAAAACGAAAAATACAAATAACCACAATTGCGCCATGATGGAATGACCATTTAAATTTAAATTAAATTCGTATTTAGTCTATCCTACCCACTCAGTAACATAACTGTACTTTTAACAGCATGGCACATCGAGTACTTGGCACCAGGAGAGGAACTAAGAACATTGATTTGAAATAAAATAACACAAAAAACTGACCACTTTATGTAGCGATCTGCGAGCGCTTGGAGGACCCGGTAAAAGTAATGTTTTACAGTAAGAGCTCGGAGAGAATGAGACGAGTAGCTCGACAGCTAAGATTATAATGAAATCATTAAATTACTAATAAATAAATAATTAGGAAAACTTGGATCATATTGATTTATTGTCTATCCTAATCAGTTACAAAAACTTATTTACAATTGAGGGACAATATAAATAAAATTAATACATACATTGAAATAAAATTTACAAACAGTTATTAACAAATTATCAGAATAATATTACAACACAATTATTAGGTAAGGGGAAATAAAAACTCCCAAATATTGATTAATTTGAGCTTTAAGGTTTATATCAGTCTTATCTAAGTAAGATTAGTCGTATCCGGGTCATTTCGAATTATTTCTTTTCATCAACTAGAATCTTAACAGTATAGGCATTGAGTATATAACCATCCTGGTTATATACTCAAAGCTCATATGGCTCATTTATGTCAAAAAGCCCAATAGTAGAATGTAAATAATTTAGACGAAAGAAAGATAGAAAGAAATAATTAATTTAGGCCGATCCTTGCATGCTGTAGCCTCTGTAGATACAGAGATGTAGCCTACAGCTGATCATGCATTGATCATGGATTTATAATAGTACTCCATGCATTGATCAAGGATTCTGTGGTGTACAGCGGGCTGCCTACGCGTCACCTTGCTGGCTGACCGTGCGTGCTGCGGCCTAGCGGCGATAACTGAACTGCGCTGCGAGAAGCGAAAGGAACCCCGCTTTCCCCGCAGTCTTTATCCAATCCCTCGCAGTCCCAGTGACTAGTGCGAACATTTTAACCTACGCGGCATTCTCCGACTAAAGTGCTCATATCTCGGTAACCACGGTGCGAATTGACGGGGGGGATATGGGGGATTTCCCCCCCCTGGTAATTTCATCCGTGGCTCTGTTTTACTGAAAGGTATCTCCGCCGAGGATGGCTAAATCCCCACCTCTGGATTCCCATCTCATCTCATAACATATCAAGTGACTTTATCTCGTAATGTTAATAAATAATGCGTCAATTGTACACATATCCTTTTCAAAATAATACCTCAGATCGCTTCTAATACCATCTTGAGGGCAATAATACTGCCAAATTTTTCCTCAGATCACTTCTGCGGCCATCTCGAGGGCAATAATGACCAAAAATTTTCATCAGATCGCTTCTAGCCATCTCAAGGCAATAATACCCCAAAAAAATTCGCCTCCGAAGGCTGGGCTTCACCCCAGACCCCGGTTTGCTAACGAAATACTATTCTAAGCATCCATCCCTCTGCAGAGTCGTTAATTCGCACCCTGTCGGTAACAAACGCGAGACAAGTGTTAAAATTGATTGCATAATGTTTATCGTAATTGTACGTTCAGAATGAGTCATAGTTCGAAGCCGGTGGTCGTTTTTTTAGACCAAGTTAAGTGATAAAGAAATTGCATGTGGACCTTTGAATTACGGGCATCCCCCCATCTCCCCCGCCGTCCCCGGAAGCCCTAGCCTAGGCCTACTGACACCGATCCTTACCTTCAGCCAAGGTAAGGTGGCACATACTTTGTATTTTATGGCGTTTCCATTGCCGCTCTCAGGTCGACTAGTGCGGCCTAGCGCGCACTGGATTGCCACTTGTCTTTTCATTTGTTCAGTTTTGTAATGTTATTCAAGTGGAGGTTGACAACAATGACATCTCTGCACTCGCCGAGTGCATCAATGGAAAACGCCATTAGTCAGTTTGTATAGTAGATATTTTGTACTTCGCATTTTGAAAGTGTCCTCTTGTGTGGGCAGGTAGGGAATTGAAACAATGGAGGCCTATACATGTATACAGTCTGTAACTAATAGATTGAACGGTATCTACTTGTATTTCATTTTTTTATTTTTTATTTATTTAAAGTCTATCCTAATTTAGTTATAAAAACGGATTTTCAAAGAAGACAACTAATAAATCTAATTACATAGATGCAGAAACAACAATAACTACATTTAAGTAATAATTTGAAATAGTAGCATACACCAACATGCATTTACCGCAACAATTTGGTAACAAATAAAAATGATATTAAATGCGACTTATTATTGATTATTGCTTAGTGGTTTGGGCAAGTAAGACGAAACTGAGTATGTTGTACTCCAGAGTAGAATTGACCATCTGTTTGATTCATTTCCCTTGAGCCAAGATTAATTTGCAGTCTGATTGTTTCACGATTGAGGAAAGGATGAAGTGTAGCGTGCTGGTAAATACGTTCAAAGTATTGAAAGATAACGTTTTTTAGGTATTCTACCCAATATTTTTAAAATTGTTGATCGTGATAGAAATAAAGTTCCTAGATTAAATTCTGAAGCATTAGAAAGTCATTTATGTACAGAGGCGTATCCTATTGGAATTCAATTTCTTATGATATTAGAAGCCAGTTTACTGATCTAGGAATTGTACAATTTAAAAGTAAAATTGAAGCAATGATTTTGAATCAAAGAGCAAAGAATTGATTTGATTGATAACCTAATAATTGTCTGTGTGTTTGTGTAATGTTAATTTACCTTCATAAGTTCTTATTAATTATTTTGCTTTTCTCTTTGTTTGCTCATTATTGCTATGATTATGAATGATATAATCAATGTATTTTCAATTTTATTTTTTTTCTGCCTAGATTGTCTGGTTGCCGCCTACTGATGGAGCTTGCAACTTGAGTTAGGTGTCCTTATCATTGCTGGATCAGTTTAACATGAACAATTTAAATAATTATATATCTGATATATAAGTGTCAAGATTTTTTGGACTGAACTGTTATCAAGATTTGAACACAAAAATGAAGATTGAACACAAGAAGGTTTCTTCCGTGAAAGTTTTTTGATTATCTCCCTGATTTGCTGTTCTGATTTTTGGCAAACCTCATATTCATTGAGTGGGATCGTCTAATAAATAGTTTTTTTTTCTTTCGTTTTTCTTTTTTTAATGTTTTTGTTTCTCTTTCTCTTTTTCTTTTTTTCTTCCTTTTTCATTTTCTTTTCTTTCTTTCTTTTTTTTTTCCTTTCTTTTCTTTCATTCCTACCCTTTTCTATATTTTGATTCATTCATTAAATGCATTATCAAACACTTTCATAAGATAATATCTCACTCAATAACACAACTTTGTGCATTTTCTACAATTCTATTCCATGTTATTTTATATTAGCAGTTTTATCTTCTATTTATTAAACAACTGCACATTACACCAGGGTTACTTTTGAAATTGGTGCGAATTTCCATAGATACACCTTTTACACCTCCTCAAGAGACAGGTGCAAAAAGTGTAAATATTGTAATTACACCTGGACAAAAGAACGCGTCTTTGGAAGAAATATTGTAATTACACCTGGACAAAAGAACGCTTATTTCTTCAAAAGTGCAAAAGGTGTAAAAATTGATGGACAAAAGAACAGACCTCGTGTCGTCTGCAAAATTAATAATCTGTCCACTTGTTAATAGGTTACATAAGTCATTTATATAGATGTTAAATAAGACTAAATAAGTTAAATAAGTTGTAGTAAATAATAAGAATAAAAGTTGTACAAAATTTTAATCATATTGGATAGGCTACAAAATTATGTTTGTACTTGGTTTGTATTTGTAATGAATTTTAAATTAGGCGCCAGCACTGCCGCCTGGAATCTGGACCCATTTTGCATTTTGTTGGCGGTGGGAAGAAGATGTGATCTTAGACCATATATACCCTTCGGGTAGACGGATAGCGCGGCAATATTCGTGAAGCCGACCTGCGGCCAGTTCCAAGAACGAGGTGGTGGCAAAACATCGCGCGCGCTGCGTTTGACTGTACGTAAATATACGATAAAGAGCTGTAAAACGATGTGGATTTTCATTCTACGTGTAAATATTTTACTGAATTTATTTTTCGTAATGTAGGACACTATTTTACTTTAGATTATTATTGTGGTTATTTTACCAAATGTATATTTCAAGTGAACATAGACCTGAGAAAGCACATGGCCTGTCATGAACATAATATGCCTTATACTTCTGGTATATAATGGCTGTTGAAGGAGATTTGGTATTATTATATGAATAAAATACAATATAATGTATAACGTGATTGTTGTGTTACCATTTTTATAGCTCACTATAGTGCAAAATATCATTTCGCATTCATATTCATAATTATTGTTTTGAACTGTTTTTCACAAAAATTGTTATTTTTGGATGGAAACATGGCCTAATATGCCAGTATGCCCTCACTACAGCCAAACAATAACAAAGTGATTTTGAGAATGGTGACATCTGGTGTACCCCTCTCCCCCCCACCCTACCCTCTTCCTCAACAAACAACCTCACTTGCATAATAGGCACCTTTATCAAATATTAATTAATTTTTTAATCTAATACCGTAATTAATAATAATTAATAAAAATAACATTTTAAAAGTGTTACAAAATTCTGTTCTATATATTACTATACTCATTCAGCCATTCCCCCCTGAACCCTATTTGCAAAGGGTTCCATAATATGTCATGTTGGATTTTTGATAGATTTTTTATTTTTTAATAGAGCACAATAGGTTACAAAACTAAAATGACACTGTTTACAAATTATATATTTTACAATGAAAACACGATTTTTTAAAAGCTTTTTATTCTTAAATTTGAGAAAATTTGCGTTTTGGTGAATTTCGCTTCAACCTGCTTATTTTTTGTTTCACATAGACTATACTAATACAACCATTACCAATCTAAAATGTGCATTTAGAAACTTGCACGAATAATATACACTATTAACACGCAAAAATATGCTTTCCGAAATTACACCTTCTCTTGGTAATAAGCATATTTTGACGAAACCACATGCCTAAATTACGTAATGATTTACAGAAAACGTAGCTGAGTATATCTACGTCAATGACGGCCAATTTATACCAAATCCTCTAAGGTCACGGGGCTCAAAGATCGTCCCCAATTTTATTTCTTATGTGAGATTTACCGGACGTCTAGATCGAAAATTAACAGTTAGGAAAATTTTCTGGTAACGGTGGACCAACATTTGTTCTGTTTTTAAATTCATAACTAGTTAGTCAAAATGAATATATTTTTTGAGTTTGGTGGGTGAAAGGTGAATACCCCTTTAAGAAAAAAACATTTCCTTCCCGTAAATAAAAATAACATATAGTAAAGATAATGATGATGATGAAGATGTTGAAATCTGGCATATTTCCGCCAAAACACATAGAAATAAATTTCTATCGGAATATGGTTAAAATAAATTAAAAACTTCTTCGATGTGTTGTCCCACGGAATAATATGCATAATACATTTTAAGAAACCATCACATTGTCGAAAGTAACGAGAGATTCACTACTTCTAATACGCGAAATTACTGTACGTTTTAAATGGTACTACGCGCTTCTTGCCACCACCGACTTCCGAGAATCTCTCCCTCTCTCTCACTCTCTTTGTTCCCAGCTCGGCTTCAACCGCTGTAACGGCAGGTATAGGCGCGCGCTCTGTCCACCCGATATATGGTCTAAGGATGTGATGTGATACGCCATTGCTTAAAAACTCGGGAAACTTTTCGGAAATTTGGTTGTTTTTTTAATAAGGTAGGCTATGAAGAATTGTGGTGTGTATTGCTAAAACACCTTATTGGTTTAGGTTAATATCGTTTAACCCCTACTAGCTTACTTTTAAGACGTACCCTAGGCCTAGGGGCTAGGTACTGTAGGGCTAGAATTCATGAATGGAAATTTTGAGGTTAGGTTTTGAGCACAATTGCCCGAGACAAGCAAACTGACGGGAACAAATCAAATAAAAGGACGTTTCTGAATTCTGTTCTTGGTCTCATTACTTGGTCTTATTACTTATTGCTTGGTCTCATTACTTGATCTTGGTCTCGTTGAAAATAGAGAACCTGGATCTTATTAACTACGTTAATAGAGAAGCGCGTTTGGATGTTCGTGTGTTAAAAATTTCTGGACTCACCGCCCTAGAAATGTGGCGTTCTCACCGTCCAAAAGTATGTACTGGATGTAGTCAAATCCATGTCAAGCAATTTAATATATTCTAATAGTTTGCCTGAGGCATGAACCTACGCCTAATAATGATAATATCTAATATAAAAATGTATATATATTATAACATCCATTGTCAACGAATATACCTTACTTATCTGCAAATTTGTATATTCGCGAAAAAAAGTCTATCGAAGCGCTGCGGCGGCGGCGCGTGTACTACGCATTGCGGTATTGGTTGTAATTGGCGGCGATCATCCCAAAGGTAAACAAGGCTCGTTGACTTCGTTATTATGTCTCTATGGCAAATGTTTGTAATAGCTACTGCTCCGTTCCTAAATGCAACAGTTAGGGGAAAGTTGTGTGTTTCCATCTTTTTCCTAAAGACCTGACGCTTAGAAAGAGATGGACACACATATTGAAAATCGGGAAAACTACTAGGGCTAGCCTATGCATAGGGGGTAGGGCCTAGGCCTATTACAAAGTATGTAGGGGGGCCTATGTGTGTGGCTCATACTTTACAAACCAAGAAAAATTTTAAAATAATAGGTTAATGAAGAAATATAAATCCATTGCTTATGCCTAGGCCCTTGCAGAGATGCCTTTAGGGTAGGCCTAGGCGCGAGCTGTCAAAAATGGGCGTAGGGCTGGCCTAGGCCTTGACTATAGTCGCCCTAGGCCCTAGATATAAAAAAAAACACAGTCGTAGGCCCCTAAGCCTAGGCCAAGAATGTACACTTAGAACTCTTTTCTTCACCAGGAACGGCCGTTTCTTTAACGTAGGGCCTAGACATTTCCTTCTTTGGTCTTGGAACATACAAAGTTCCTGCAGTCAGTTTTAGCTTGCCGCCACTTCTTCTCAAGATCGGTGCAGCTGATCTTCAAGTGAGGTGATGTAAATCGTAACTAATCAGGTTCTCTATGTACCTCGTAACAATCATTGAATTGTATTACTGAATAGAATAGACAATAAATAGGTAAAGGAAGGAAAGGAAACTAAGGGCTAAGTAGGCCTAGGCTAGTCTAGGCAATTTCAAGGTGACAGCCAGTAATGGCCAGAAGCAGCTGCCTTGTGCACCTGTTTAGTCAAATCATCGTACTGTTATACTTAGGCCTACTTCCAATTTGTGAGGCGGCGTAAATTTTTAGGTTTGTAAACAAAGTGTAAAAGTCTCAAAGCAGTCTGTTTTTCTGCCTTTAATCCCACAGCATAGGACCGTAGGCCTAGGCCCTAGTAGGCTAGGCTATGTGATTTGCGTCCTAAACACCTTCCCCCTCCTTAATTATAGGCCTACGGCCGTATGCCATCACCTATAAACCTTATAACTTTGTCCCACCTAACCTTAGGGTTTTCTGACATTACAGATTATTATTTGTATTGGACAAATTGCACCCGAAAATACATGAGTGGAGATGGAGTGCGATCACTTTATACCGCAATGATCCGCCATGTTGTTTTTGTAGTGCTGCCATCTACCATGACTTTTTTTGGCCAATTCAACATTGTACTTTGTTTGGTCCTTGGGTTGATTACCGACAATAAACCGGGGAAACTTCCTTATCGACTCTGGTTGCCATGGTTACCAAGAGTTATCAGGAACCAATGGATTACCCAGGCGGTGAGCCCTAATAAATGTCTAAACGCGCTACGTATTTAGAAGATAAAGCGGCGTTAGTTGAAAATACTGCCCCTAGTGTCATTCCAGAACATGGCGGCCTGGGGAGTTGATCGAAACATTCCAAATCCTTTAAGTAGGCCCTACCCAAGTAAGTTTTTAAAAGTTGGTAATAATATTAAAATAAATAGTACAGAATAATTTTTGATATGGAAATGGTAGGGTATAAATACACGTTAATAAAAAACCGCATGATCAAGCCCTGAATCTATTTGGCACTTTCGATTCTTTTCTTATTATTTGTTTCAATCAGTCTCGATTGTGTGGTGACTATTCGGAGACTTGGAGTCACGGAGATACTGGGTGTTTGAGAGAATTCGTGACGAAAAATCGAGCCCTAGACCTAGGTTTTCCACTATTCAGAAATCCTAAGTGTTTTAAATTAAAATTTTTGTTTTTCTGCATATTGTTTTTAATTTATTTAACATTTTACTCCGTAAAAAAGCATCAATCAGTGAAAAAATAGTTTTAAAAACGTGTAGGCCTACATTTTGTTTCCCGTTTGGGTTTCCCAGAAAGTACGGAAAGTTAAAACTTGGGATGTTCCCGTTGTCGTTCCCGGGAAGCTTATTTTTCATCGTGTCGTAAGTTAACATGGATTCAACTTTCTTCCCGTTATCGTTCCCGGGCAATGTCCCGGGGCCTAGTTGGGCCCTAATTTTTTATGGTAGTTTTTTTTATACCCCCTAGGCTGGAGTGGGCATTATGCCCTAAGGGTTGACGCGCCCGAAACTTAAATAATTTTGGTGCAAGTGGGGAGTGCACCGCCCCCCAGGCAGCTGTGCACTAGAACACTTGGGCACCTTATACGCAAGCAGAGTTGGGCAACACGGGATTGATAGAAGTTAAAAAAGTCTTAATGGGGGGGGGGGGGGGGGGGGGGGGGGTTGGGGTCTTTTCGGTTGGTGCGGTCCAATTTTTTTTTTTTAAAAAACCACTTTTCCCCCCTTTTAAAAAACAATCAGAAACCACTTCATATGAAAAATAAATACAAAAGCGATCATCATTAACAATTTATTTAGGCACATTGTGTTGTTCGTTGAAAATACACAAAATCACTTGAAATACACAGTTTGTTAGCTCGAAACTTGACAATTCACTGTATTAGATCCCCCATTTAGAATGTTTTTACGCTTAGGCCACGCCTCCTTTAATTTTTGGATGAGCGTAGCGAGCAAAGCAAAGATTCTATTTCACTAGGGGGTACATTGGAGTACAAAACCCTTTAATGTTTTTTTTTTCTTTTTGCAGGCCTATTTTTTTGTCTGTCTTTTAAAACACGTTTCCCGGCTTAAAACGATACTCCAATTGTGATGAAATTTTCTGGAGCCTTTGAAATCTTTAAAAACTAAAAATGCCACGTTTTTTAGCGAAAAATTTAAAAAATTATTTCTCAAAAAAAAATCGCAATTCACGTTTTTTTTTTAATTTTTTAAAAAAACTTTCCCCCGTTTTAACACCTGGCCAACCCTTTATTCACGTGATAAAATTTTTTCACAGAACCTAAATTTTATGGATTAAATATTCGTGTAAAATTTTGGGAGCGCAATCAAAAAGTTGTTTCTTATAAAAAACAAAATTTTTACGATTTTTTAGTTTAAAAAAAAATTACGCTCATCCAAAAAACGCGCCGAAAAAGCATTAATTTCCCTAAGGATTAGTATTTTACCAACCTTTTTAAAATTAAATACTCCACCTACAACCCCTTTTAACGTCGTTTTTTTTGCTTTTTTAAATATAAAGGACTTTGAACATAATGGACTTTTTTTTTAAAATGAGACGTTAAAGGGTTTGAAGTTTTTTTTTTTACTAGGCCAAAACAGAAAAAAAACGGTTTAAACCCTTTTCAATTTTTATTTTTTGATTAGTTTTTGTTTAAGGTTATTGCAGTGAGGGGCCCTAAAAATATCAGCACGGTAGGTTAGGCCGCGTTACACCTCACTACTTATAGCACATTTAATTTTAAAAAAAAATGAAATGAAACAGTTAGTGAATTTTTTAAAATATATCATTGAGTTGTTTGTTTTTGTTTTATTGGAGAAAAACAGTTTAAAATTTGGGACCGCCCCAAAACCGAAAAAGACCGGGTTTTGGGTAGGGACCAAAAAAAAATTTAAAATTTTGGTTGAGGTGAGAGGTGAGACCCATTCTTTTGGGCAAAACTTGGGTTGAAAATGTTAAAAATCACTTTCAGGAGTTAGTTATGCCCTCTAGGGTCAGCATGCATTTCCCCACCATTTGTCCTTACCTGAATTTGCATGTTTACTGTATTTTGCCAGTTCCCCCCCCCATTTGGGGGAAAAACTTCCGGAATTGGGCTTTTAGGGTATGTACCAAAATGTATTTTCGGTTTATATTTTGGGTTTTGAATAACTAACAATCGAAGGCGTTTTGAATCAATCTCGCCCTAGGCTAGGCTTTTTTTGAACCTATTCTCGGCCCCGCACGAAACCCTTTTTCTCGACCGGGCAAATCCCATTTTAAAACTTCGTCGAAATTATCAAAATCAAAAAATGACCCAGAGTTTAAGGCCTACATATTTTGGGCAAAACAATCAAAAATGAGCAAAAATAGCCCTTTTCCGACCACGACACCACGGCCCTAAACCTAGGTAGAAAACCAATTTTTCCTTTGGGGTCGAGATCTGATTACTTTCCCGTATGACATTTGTCCCGTGACTCCCGTGCTGAATTCCTTTGTTGGGTGGGAACGGAAAAAAACATTTCCATTTCCCTAAAAAATGTTCCTTTTTAAGGGAAACTAAGGGAGGAACTATTTCCCTTTTTCCCAAAAGGGAAAAACTAAGGGAGGAACTATTTCCCAAATTTTTTCCGGGAACTGTAACTTTTTTTCATAAGTTCCTTTTTATAAACTTGACGTACAAATTTAAGGAAATGAAAAAGAGCAAATCATAGTTTACTTACAAGAGAAGGAATTGTAAAAACTCCTTTTCCAGGAAATCAAAAATTTGCCTCTTTTGTTCTAAATTTTTGTCATACCCCACCCCTATTCCTACACTCAGTGGTAAACCCCCACCCCCATGGGTTTCTCACCTATTAGTGCATTCCCAGCTAAACTTCACCCCGAGTGTTGAATGATTTTTTGGGTTGTTGCGTTGTGTCGTTTTCACCCCCCTTTGTTGGTTGCGAAACGTGGAGCGTGATCCCCAACCCCAAAAGATCTTTCAAAATTGATTCACAGGTCGTGAAAGCCAATACTCATCCATATTTTTAAATTTCCCCCAAATCCAAACGAGTTTAGCATTTTTACAAATATTTGGTTTTTAAGAAAAAAATTTGGAACCTCATTGACCCTCCGAGAAGATCTAAAGAAAAATGGTTATTAAAAAAAAGGGAAAAACTTTTTAGGAATTAGTTCCATTTAAAGGAATTAGGAACGCCCTAGTTCCTTTTTTTTTTCGGGGAAAATTTAAAAATGGAAAGAGTTTTTTTCTTATGAGGAATTTGAAAACTGGAACTAGTTCCATTTTTTAAGGAACTTACCCAACTCTGCTAAATTCAATTTTTGAGGTGTAATTATAATTTAAATGGGGCCTACAAAAAGAAAAGCAATTAACTTTTTAATAAATGTTAAATCCCGGTAGTAGCATAACACTTAAAAGGGGGAAAGGGCGGCAAGGGTCGAACCTCATACGAAGCTAGGTGGTAAATACGACTTTTTTGAAAAGCACAAGTAGGGGCCCACATAAATATAAAAGAAAATATCTGGCTTTGGGTTTTGGTTTTTTTGGTTTAAGGACGCGTCAACCGTTAGGTCAAATGCCCCATCTAGCCTAAGGGGGGGGGGGGGGGGGGAGGGGGAGGGGTCCATGTGTCAGAACCAGCCACGGGTATTGGGAGGAAGGGGGGTTTCTCACGTCGCGGTCGTCTCGTCTTGTCATTTTCGTTGGCTTTTGTCATCCTCCCGGGGGGTCGTAAAGGGAAGGGGGAAAGGTCCCCGACGACGATGCCAGAGTGCTCTATTTTAGGGTGTAAAAATTACTACCCTTTATATAGCTGATTTTTGCGAGGTGGATTTTTTCTTTTGAATCCCTTTTACGATTGGCAGAGCCATGTCTGGGCAATTCCCCCGGGGGCCCAGTCCGGGCTTTTCGGTAATTGATATCGTCAAAAAGTGGGTGGATGGCAAATGGGAGCGTGCAGAAAGGGTAGAACCTTTTTTTAAGCGCCAAGCTTTTTTGTGTTATTTTTTTAATATTTGAAGTTTTGATAATATGAATTAAAGGGGTATAAGTTTGTTTGTTTCTGATGAGATATCATGTTTTGTACGGGTGGGCTATCACTACATTGAAATCCATCGCTTGGCGTTAGTCACGGGGCAAAAAATGATATAATTTTGTGGGGGAAAAATGCGGGTTTTGAAACGTCGCTTAGCTCTTCAATGGCTGTATCACAAAAAGGTATGTTCATTAATGGGATCCCCCCCAAAAAAAGTAGACTTTCAGTGAAAACTTTTTGATTAGCAATACAACTTTACATCTATTCCACTGATTTTTTGGGGGGGGCCGGGGGAAAAAACCAAAATTTATTTCGAAAAAAAACCCTCGAAATATCCTTATCCGGCTACAATTGCCCCAACAAAAAACACCTACAAAACCCTTTAACGTCGCATTTTAAATATAAAGATTTTTCAACGGAAAAGACTTTTTTTTTAAATACCCTTTTCGCAAATATCACGAAAATATCACTTTAAAAATTTTTAAAAAAAAAATCGAAAAAGACGATAGTCAAAAGAAATATTTGATCGATTTCCCAGAAACGTTTAGAGATTTCAAAGGTCCCCCCCAATTTTGCATCAAGATGCATAATATGCGTTTGCCCGGTAGTGAGCGAAAAAAACGAAAAAAAAAAAATAACAAAAAAAAAAAAACACCCAAGCTATTTTTTTTGGGGTAACGAATGAAGAAAAAAAAGTAAGTAAATTAAGTCTTCGTTTCGCTCACCCAAAAAAAAATCTTTGTTTTAAATCAAATGCATTTTTTCTCTTTTTTGAGCAAAAAAACACAAGAGTTCTAACTGATTTTAGGCAAAATTTTTCCCTTTAAAAAAAAATTAAATTAGATTTTCTGAAACGCAAAAGTATTTGATCCGCTCAAATTTTGAAAATTTGAAACATGATAGTATTGTAATTTAAACGAAAAAAAATTGATTGAAAAAAAAAGTTGATTTAATTTTCAAAAGGAAGGGCCTAAATCATAAAAAAAAAATACAAATCAAAAATATCAAAGGGCTATTTATGGCCTAGTGTTCCCAAGAAAAATGAGCTTCAAATTGTTTTCCTAGCATAAATCTTGTTCAGCTCAGGTGACGCGCATCCATCCCCCTCCCCAAACCACTTAAGACGAGAGCATCTGCATTCTTTGGTTGAAGTAGTATATTTTGTTATTTTATCTAGATCGGCGTTGTTTTTCCTAATTTTGGTATTTTTTATTATTTTAGACGATTCTGTAGGTCTATCTCTGTTGAGTATTGATGGTAGGCCTTTTAGATGTAAGGAAAACAATTTTTTTTTTAAATTTTCTGAATTTTTGGGGACTAAATGATAATAAATAACATTTTACAGCTGTCTACAGAGTTTGCAAAGATGAGTAAGAGCACTTTTACCCCTGTTAAAATTTGTTTTTCAGGACACAGTAAGGCACACACACCCCTATGCTCATACTAGGATTTTTGGGTGAATTAATCAATTGGACTGCATTTAAATTAAAAAATACGAAGATTTAAAAGAATCCCTGGCATGTTTTATGGAGGTCTTAGCAAAAAAATTAGAAAATTTTATCTTAGAATAGCCTTTGGGCCCCATCTTTTCTTTGTTTGAGTTTCCAAGATTTAGTGAATTTTGCAAAAAAAATACAGAAATACTGGTGGATTTTACCCCCCCCCCCATCATCTCACCCCCAATTTTTTAAACAGCCCCTACAAAATACCATATTTGGATCGAGTTTTGTCCCGTATGGGGACGATTACGGTACATCCACTTTTAACATGGTGCCGGCACATTTGTGGTGCTTCTAGTTTTATTGGTTGTGAAATAAATGCTCCAAACCATTTTTGAAGGGGTGTAGACGAAGTGTTTTCGGGTAAACTTCTTTATCATCTTTTTTTCGTGCTACGCTCTCACATTAGGAAGTAGTGAGAAAGGTAACACTGAAGCTAGCTGCGGTGGAGCGTTTGAACTACTGGGGAATGTTGCCGTTTTCCTCCCACTAGATCGTAAATAGCAAAGCTATTCAGTATGTTCATGGGGCCCTACTGTATTTGTCCCTATCCCCCCCATTTCTAAAATATTTATTAGGCTTACCAGTACATAAAAGCGAGCGTAATTTAAAAATACGATGCTGTATGTTAGTGCAATATGTGTGGCAGTTGCTTTTGAAAGTATGATGAGACATAGTCGACACGTCTTTTATATTTTAATATTTTGTCTACGAGATCCCCTTTGGGGGTTTTGGGGGGAAGGCGGGACAACGCACACAAGAAGAAACGGGCGATCAGTCAACAACGCCAGCTGGACCCTGGGAGTATAAGGAAAGGCTGCTGTGCATTACCACTTTTATCAATCAAAGTTTCCCTTAGATCTCAGGTGGGCCAATAAACAGACTAATTAAAGACAGGACTTATAGGGTCATATCAAAAACGTCATATTTAATGAGGTTAGGCCTCGATAAATTTTCATAAAGATAAGAGTACAGTAGTCCCCGACAATTCGAACTTGTAGTTTGAAACGGAAAAAATTTCGAAAAAAACATTGGCCCCCAAACCATCAATATAGGATTCACATGTTTTTTATTGGTTACTTTGAAATTCAGCATTATTTGTATTTGAATCATTTGAGTCCCAAGTTTGAAAAGAGTTATGTTTTTTGGAACGTAGTGTAGCTCGAATGTTGCGGCGTTATCGGCGGAAATCCCCCGGGCATTTATAGTCTTCCCTTACCCCGCGCTCGATTACGAGTAAACGAAGGCTGGGAAGGTTGCCCAAAGGAAAAACTGCGTTCACCTTGCTGAGCTGCCCAGTAGAGCACGTGGTAGACGTGTTTGTCCCGGTTTGCGTACTGTTTAGTACGTGCTAAATAGGGATGGTAGTTTATACGGCATGTACCCGTACATGTTTATATTTTCATTATCCTTGATCAGTAAAACGATTTTTTTTTGCGTTTTTATCCTGTTGCGACCAGCCGAATGTTTTTCCCCGAACCAAATTTTTCATTGTTTTATTCTCGGCGTTTTTAGTCTCCAATTTCAAAAACCCCCTTCCCGTCTTACATTGGCAGTTTGAATTTCGAAACTCGTAGGCCTACAGTCAAGTTTTACGCATACGGGCCGGGCTCATTTTTTTAGGTTTCTGGATCGATCACGAAATTCGGGCATTGGATCTGTTTTTCTCAAGTGCAATGTCACGATATCGTACGGTATAGGCGCTCAAGGTGAAGCCTTGTTTGCCGTATCTTATCCCCCGGGGGGTTCCCGATGTCGACAGTCAAATCAGCTGGCAGATGGCTCCGCCCACGCGCTTCGCGTCAACTCAGTACAACGTATAGCTCTCTCTGTGCTATTTTTTAAAAACTTCGATGTGCTTTCAATGATACCCAAAAGCCGAAAAAATTTAAAGGAAGTTTTAACAAACTTTTTCATTTTTTTTTTAAATTTGGATTTTGCCCAATTTGAATTTTCCATATTTCAAAATGGCTTCTTTCTTTCTTTTTTTTTATTGCAAATGGCACCCCGCACAATATGTGTCCGGGGTATATTACAGGTACGGTCTTAAAAATAAAATTTTAAATATTATCTATCTCACAAGGCAGTATAAAAAAATAAACTCATAAAATCCTTAATAAAAGGTACATTAAATATGAGCATGAGAATGAGTATAAAATAAAATATAATTAAAAACAAGAAGGACATAGGCCCTTTTATATTGTCGAAGTCAGTACATGTCATCGATTTCAATTCGACCCTTTTTTAAAAGCTACAATGAATAAAAAAAACATTTTGCACCAGGTAGGTATAATTTTTTTTGTGTAGGTTTTTTGTTTTCTATTTTTTATATTTTTTTGGAAACTGTTGAAAAAAGTATCCCCGCTATATGTGAGCCTTTTTTGGGATCTCGTGTTTCTGTGGGGGAATGTATGTAAATTACCTTTTTTCCTCGTATTATGTTGGTGAATATTTTTATTTGTTGTTAATTTTTTTCCATTTTGTTTTCAAATAGGGTTTAAAAGGGGCTCATTAATAGATGCACGGAAGTAAGTTTTCATTTTTTTAAAAAGTTTTTTTACATATGTCTATAGAAAAGGCCCCCCAGGATGCGAACTGCTCTTTTTGTAGTTTAAAAAATTTCTTAATGTGTGGTGCTACCCCAATTTTATCCCCTACCAATAATGATTCGAAATATATGGAAGCAATTTTTGCCGTTTGAAACCCCGGGGGATCTCTTATCATCCAGTGCAAAGCATGCAGAGCTCAATTTGGGGGTCAGTTTATTTAATGTGCTTCCAATTTAAATTTTATTACTGTAACTCCAAGGAAACCCAGTTTGTGAGTCCTGCTATTTTTAAATTTTTATCATCTCAGTTTGGGAGTTTGCAATTTGTTTTGGTAAGATGGAAACGGAAAAATTTGTGTTTTATATATTATTCCCAGTTTTTTTGTTGTAAGCCCAAAGTTGGATTAAATTTTCGCAAGTTTTGGACCCCTAACTAGGTTTTTGAAAAAAACTTTGCTATGAAAGAGCAGTGATACGTCAGCAAAAAGGATCACTTTTTATATGTTCCATAAAAATTTTGGAATCATTTACCTAGTTTAAAAAAAAAAGGGGGGACTTTTAATGGCCTTTAGGCACTCCCGCTTCGGTTTCTACCCAATCTGAAAATTTCGAACAATTTCCTTTTTCCCTCTTTACTAATTTTAGTTTTTTGTTTTTGCTTTGGGTTAAATATGATTTGAACCCTTTTAGTGCATATCTCGAATGCCATACATTTCTAATTTTTTTAAAATTGTCTCGTGATGAACACAGTCAAATGCCTTGCTTAGATCGCAAAATTGCCAAGGTGCCCCCCTCCCCTTTTTCCAGGCTTTGAAGCAGATTTTTTAGTTCTACAGTGATGGTTTTTGATTTTTTTTTTTGAAATCCCTGTTGGGAGTTTTACAGTATTTTGTTTTTTTTAAGAAGTCAACTAATTATTTTTTTTCTATTTCTAGAATTTTTGATAAAATTGGTAATATTTAGATGGGCCTATAATTTTTGAATATTAAGATCATCTTTTTTTTGAGGGGGTGACAACAGAGAGTTTCATTTTTTTGGAAAGTTCCGTTTTTTAGGGATGATTAAAAATAGTGGACAAGGGGCCCTTTTTTTATATGTACTACTTTTTTTTTTACTATTGGGAGGGATTTCACCACCCAAATGATGACGGTTTTTTAAGCTATGGACAATGGACTTTTTTTTTCGTTTCTTTAGCAAATTATAGAGTTTTTATTGGTTCTTGATGTAGTTTATTATTCAATGGGGTTAGGGAAATAATTGTTGGTCTGTTCCCCCCTACCATTTTATAGCAATTTTTAAAAAAAGGTTAAAAGCTTGCACTTCTTGGGTTTTTACCCTATTACCGGGTTTTTCTGGGTAAATTTTTAATTCAATTCAATATTTTACGGTAGTACGTAGGTACGCGGAGGCGGGGGACGGTAGGTGGGCAAAAATAATATTGTACCGGCAATGAAACTTTTTTTAATCATGATAAGCGAAAAAAATGAAAACGCCAAAGGTTTTTTTAGATGATTGAGCAAGATATGTTGAGTAAGGGGCCCCACCCCCCGGTTTAAATTCCCCTTTTCCCCCCTATAGTTTCATGGCTAGAGTGGTATATTATGGCCCTTTCAGTTGACACCCATACCAACTAAACTCTAACTAAAGTCTAAAACCCCATAATTTATACCAATAGGGTTTGCTATCAACAATTTTTAATGCGAATGTTCCCGGGGGGGAATCCATATATGATAGGTTTATAGTCGCGTTGATGGATGCCCCGCTCCTTTTTGTTTTTTCGAGAACGATTCTCTAATGTTTTTTTGGTTTTTAGCTTGAAATGCAGGGTTTTTGATAGAGATAATTCTCACTTTTACCCAACCAACCCAATGTGACAGATAGCGGGTGGACCTATGTGGAGTGGTGTGTCACACGCGTTTTTTCGTTACACCAGTGTGTGCTGTTTACTTTCGCCGACAAAGACCAGACATTTCATGCGATTGTGGGTGTGGGGAGGGGAGGGGGCCTTTTTGTTTCCCCAAAAGTGAATCAAAAGGCAAAGCAAAAACATTTTTGTTTCAGAAGGTTTGTATTATTTTGTGTTTAAGTTCAAACCCCGGTTCCCCCAAAACGCTGGCAAGAAATTGTGGATTTTCGATTGCTACTATCATCCCCTTTTTTCCAAATTTCTCCCCGAAATTATTTGGTACTCAAACAAATGAATGTGGGCCAGTAAAACAGCCACCCCCCTCAAGACACCAAAATTTTAGCCCCAAGCATTTATTAATATCAAAAAAGGATATCAAGTAAATGTAACTTTTTTTACTGATACACAAGTAAAAAAAATCTTTAGTGATCATTTTACCTCCCCCTTCCCCCCAAAAAGTAAGATTCAGGGCCCTTGCACTAAAAAGGTAAATACGGTTTTTAAATCAAACTATTGTGTATTACACCTAAATAAATAAAGGGTTGCCGTTTTAAAGTTGCAACGTATTTTTTTAGTTATTTGGAGAAAAAGGGGGCGTCAACCGTTTGGGCATAACTCAAACAAGATTTTTAAATTTGTTTGTTTTTGTAGTAGGTAGTATTAGTAGTGTTTTTCCAGTGGCGTACCAAGGGGGCGAGGGGGAGGGGGTTTTGGGGGTTTAAGCCCCCCCCCCGCCCCCCCAAAAAAAAAAAAACGAGTTGTGCGATGAAGAAAAAAATAAAGGGGGGAGCAACCAACTATGATATTTACATAATTACAATTTTTACAAAACAGACTTCGCACAAAAGAAATTTTTTGATTCGCTTTGCACTTAGGATGTATTGACACTCAAGGTTTATGGCGTTAAAATGTCAAATACGAGAAAAAATTCGAAAAGGCCTCCGGCTGGGGGGCTTCGCACCAGACCCCGTCCCTTTTTGGGATATGACCCCCCCCCCCCCCCCCTTTTGGACATTTCCCGGAATACACCACTGTGTTTTTATCATTAGATAGTTGCATTTTCATAGTCAAAAAAAAATATGGGAGGCCTACATCAAGTGCTATGGGTGAAATGCAAGATGACAAAATATTAATTAACAAACACAATAATTAATGTTTCCCAAAACCCAAACACGCACAAAGTCACAACTTTTTAAAACTTGTGAAATTTGCGATTAATTTGAAAGGGGTAAATTTTTTTTTTATCGAAAGCAAAGTTTATTTTTCCCAAAATTTTTGTAAGGTATATGTTTTTTTAAAGTATAAGTAAATTTTATTGTTAAAAAGATTTTTTCCCAATTTTTGCAGATATGACAATTAATGGGCTAAGTAATTCCCGCTGAAAAGCGGGAAAACAGATACGAGATATAATACATTTTTATTATATAAACACCGTGTAACCCAGTTTCCCTATTTTTTCATTGTCTGTTGTTTGTTTCCCGATTTTTATTGTACTACTTTCTTTACTGAAACTAATGATTTTCGTTTTTTAGTCTGAAGATTTCAGTAGAACTAGTAACCGTTTTTAAAAAAGTTGCTTTGGAAATTTTATGAACTTTTCCGCCATCAGGTAATCAGGGCATTTAACAAAACCAAAAAAAATTATCAAAAAATGTCAGAGAAAGAAAAAAGCTAAGATAGAGCAAGTTAAAGAAAAAAATTTCATTTTAATTTAAAAGTAATCTTTAAAAAATTTTCTAATGGGATGAGTGGCAAATTACAGAAGGCGGATCCGCTATTATGTATCCCTGTTGGTTTGGACTTGCAGGCACAAAAACAATATTCCCCAAAAACAAGATGCTGATTGGATAACACGTAAAAAAAAAATAAAGACTTTTTCAAATACGTTGTCGGACCCAGCTTTTCACACGAGCGGGGCCCGAAATAAACTTATATTTCAAGAGAAATGCTTTTCTGCTGGAGGGGGGTGGGGACAGCGGGACAATTTTTTGCGTTACCACGTTTTTGTGGAAAAAACAAACAGATTGTATTTTTATGTGCAAAAGAGGGGTTTCCCAAACAAAAGTTTGTACAATGATCGGTTTAGATTTTTTCACGTGAAAGACCTTTTAAACTTCTGTTTTTTTGGTGTATGCCACAAGTTCACCATTTGTATTGTTATTCGAACTTAAATACACACCCCCCAAAAAAAATATAATACCAAATAGACCCGGTTTATGACCCCCAAGCTCATTTGGTAAAGATCCGCCCCCACCCCCCCAATAAACGGGAAGGGGGGTTTATTATGGAACAATTTAATACAATATTTTAAAAATTCGTATTCAGCGCGTAAATTTAAAACAGAAGACTCCAAAAGGGAAAAACTATTTATTTCCATTTTAAATGGGGCCTTTCGCAATTTAGCCAACTTTAGCAACTTTTCTTTTGGGTGATTTTTTTGTTTTTATCACTGTCGGGCTTTCAAAAAGAAAAGGAAGGTTTTTTTTAACTTTTTTAGAAGTTAAGTAAGAGATAGACTAGCCCTTGATTTTAGATAAAATTTATTATATTTTGTGTGCAATGTTTTTTATTCCCAAACGACGCGTAAATTTTGTTTGGTAATCAACCCCCAAAGCAATATTAGCTTCAAATGAAAACCCCTTTTTATATTAAAATTCCCTGAAAAAGTGTTTTAGGGGGACCTATCAAGGGACCTTTGAAAAAAAAAACTGACGGCGAAAAAGCCTGCGGCTGGGGCTTCGCCCCCGACCCAGGTTTGCCCACCCAATCGTAGTAACTTTTATGTACCCCCCCACTAAAAAAAATCCCACGCCCCGATCCCAGTACTTTTTGAAGTGGATACTCCAGCTCGCGCAAAAAGAAAACGCGCGGATAGAACCGAATGACCCGGGTTCGTCCAAAAGAGTAAATTTTTTAAAATTTAATTCTTTTTCGTTATAATTTTACAGTTATATACTAGGTATCAAAGATTGCGTTCCCTTTCAGCTAAAAGTAAATATGTTTTCACATCATGTGCGAGGCGTAATGCTAATATGAAGTGACCCTTGTAGATCATACTATAATTTGCATTTCCATGATTTTTAAACGTAGCCGATTAGATTATGCTGTGTACGTTTTTATTTGGGCTCAGCGTAAAAAAAAAAAAGGGGGATTCAAGCTTAACAACTTATACAAAAAAACAAATGTCTTTTTGTTGCGTGTTCTAGCAAAAGTAAACATGTATTATTCATTGAGGGTGTTCGGGATTAGTGAACAGTTTTACTCTGTGGCCCAATGAAATTTTTATTTTGAAATAAATAACCCTCCCGTCACTCAAAAAGTCGTATCGCCAGAGTGCGCCCCTTGTGGAGCTGAAAAGGCCTAAAATAGCGGCAAAAAAAGCATCGTAGTTCAAGTTAGCGGTAACTACACACAGATTTTGGAATTTTTTTTTTTTATTTTGAAGTAAATCGCAGCGTCAGAAGAAGGTTCTAATCCGCTAGGGGAGTTTTGAATATGAGATTTGAAAGTTTGATATCTCTTAAATTTTAAATTTGGGATTCCAAAAATTTAAACTCAAAAATTTTTTATTATCCACAATAGGTTGTTTTACCCACCAATAAAAAAAAAATGAAATTTTTTGATTCAAATTTGGGTTTATAACAAGTTGGATTTTTAGATAGAACATTTGATTCCAGGAAAAAATGAAATTGGGGTGGCCCCC